>JAFVLL020015412.1:0-22389 GCA_021397915.2 Tor tambroides
ATGGTTTGTTAGGATAGAACAATATTTGGCCGAGATACAACTATTTGAAAATCTGGAATCTGAGGGTGCAAAAAAATCTAAATATTGAGAAAATCCAAACGAAGTTCTTAGCAATGCATATTACTAATCGAAAATAGGGATGTGCCCGAATCTGAATACGGTATTCGGAAAGGTAAAGGTGTGTACTACGGCAACCGTAAAGGGAATAAATACGAGATATACGAGAAAAATATATTTCAGTGCTTTCTCTCACAATTATATCTTTGGGTAATTATCCTGTATATAAATTGCGGGCATCAGGGAGCCGTTATTAATATGCGGGAAATTGAAATCACTTATGAGTGAGCGTTTGCTTTTTACTTTCACTTTTGAGATTCGCGATCACACGTAACCTGTACTACTACAGAGCGGCATTACTTAACACACATTTCACAAGATTGGATGTTTGTCAGTGGTGCTCAGGATCTGTAAATCATTCAACATCGTCCTATCGGTCATCTCTCCTTACCTCTTTCTGTTTATACGGTAAGTGAAATTTAATGTAGGCTACTGTAATGTAACAGGGAACTGCTAGCAAGCGGCTAACCATGTCCCTTTTGTGGCTCTGTACGACAAATTATTCGTTTTCCGTGCCTTTCCGAATACGGATTCGCTATTCAAGCACATCCCTAATCGAAAATGAAGTTTTGATACATTTACAGTAGGAAATTTACAAAATATCTTCATGGAACATGATCTTTACTTAATGTCCTGATGATTAAAAGAAAAATCAGTCATTTTGACCCATACAATATATTTTTGTCTATTGCTACAAATATACCCCAGCGACTTAAGACTGGTTTTACGCTCCAGGGTCACAAATGTAAATGTAAGCACAGACTACAGTTTTATTGTCACTGCATATATAAATGTTTAAGATCATCTTACCAGTGTCTTTGTCCTTGGCTTTGTACACCTGCCCATAAGTACCTTCTCCAGTGATCCCAATGATTTCAAACTTGTCAACGCATCGTTTTCCCCAGTCTATCTCCGTCTCCTTGATCTCTCCGAAGCGTGGACCACATATTCTGAAAGAAAGAGAAAGATGTTTAATGTTGCTAACCTCAGTAGATGTTGCAGAAGAGATTGTTTGACTACATACTTTGGTCTCTTCCGCGGGGTGGCCGTCTTTTTGTCATCGGGCGGGCTATGGGGCGATCCAGGGGTGATGCCTGGGAGCTCCGGAGGAAGAGGGAGGTCTGCGAGGAGGTGACGGGCTTTCCTTTCGGGTTTCTTCTTCCCTGTGATTGCTGAAGACTCCTTCAAGCTACTGGTATTGAAAAAGGAAGCTTTAAGTGGAATTATTAAAAAGAATGCACAATCCAACAAAGTGTGGATCCAAGGTTTCTGCAGGTCTTAAAGTCTTAATTTGCCCCTCCACAAAGCTTTAAAATTTAAAAGTCCAAAATTAATAAAGTCATGGCATTTAATGGTACATGCACTGCAAAAATGAATATCCTCCACAGTATTTGTCTTATTTTCCAGTACAAATATTTAAACATTCTTAATTCAAGATTAAAAGGTTAAAAGTTTGTGTGTCACCTTTGATAGTACTTTGTCATGCGAAGCACATATAAACAGTGTCATTCGCTCTGCATATTTCCACATGTAATATTAATAAACTTTGTTCAGCTCTCTCGGTAAAGAGCACAGCGATTCTTGTTCATGCTTTAGTCACTTCCCGTATTGATTTTTGTAATGCTCTTTTTATGGTCTGCCTTCAAAGCTTCTCTATAAACTTCAGTTAGTACAGAATTTGGCTGCACAAATTATTTGCAGAACTCCTATAAATGAACTCATTGCTCCCATATTACAACACTTGCATTGGCTCTGGTGTTAAATACCATATTGAATTTAAAATACTTCACCTTACTTACAAGGTAAGATAATAAGATATATGTACTTAAGAAGCAAAATGAAGATAGCTGGCGTCTTGTTTTCTGAGAAATTGAACAAAACTAAGTGAGTTTATGCTTAAAACAAGAACAAATATCTGACAGTGAAGCATGAAAATGTTTTCTCTTTGAATTAAGTTGATTTTCTGAGCCTGTTGGCAGATATTTGCTTTTGTTTTAATAATAAACACTTCATTTTGATCAATTTCTGGGAAAACAAAACTTCTAATATCATTTTGCTTCTCAACGCATCTTGATTTAAGAATATTTAGACATTTGCACTGGAAAACAAGCCAAAACACTGAGAAAGGACAGCACTTTCTGCAGTGTGATCAGAATGTTCAGTAGAAGTTATTTCCATATTTTAGCTAATTTTTGTAAAATAAAATAAAATGTAATGAAAACCTGTTGGAATTTGTATTTTCAAACTGTTACTAATACAACCCGTTTTTTGCTCTCTAGACATTTATGTTTAAAGACCAAATTGACGCATTGCGTTCCATTCAATTTGACCTTTAAATTTTATTTACTTGGTCTTAAAAAAAAGTAGTATTTTAAAGTCTTAAAGTGCCCCTATTATGGATTTTTGAAGATTACCTTTCATGCAGTGTGTAACACAGCTCTAAGTGAATGAAAACATCCTGCAAAGTTTTAAATCTGAAAGTGCACCATGTATAAAGTTATTGTCTCTCAAAAGAAAGAGTCGACTCTGAATCATTGAAACGAGTCGTTTTTAAAATGAATCTCAAGCCGTTTCATGTTGACGTCAAAATGAAACATTAGCATATTGCCCGCACACTTGTTGCGCGCACAGACCTGGGAAAACTTGATTTTGGCGTTGGTCTGAATGAAAATGCTAATTCATTCTTCGCCGCTAGGTGCCGCTTTTGGAGCATTAAAAGCTCACAAACACTGCTTTAAATGAAATCCACCAATCAAAGGAGGGGTTTGGAAAAATGAATCGTTGAACGAATCATTTGGGAGTCGTTGAGCAAATAAGGTAAAAATAAATGCATATTATAAGAAAATGAAAGTCTTTTTTGACCTTCCATGCATGTCAACCTGTTGTTGGGGACTCCCTAAACCAAAATATGAACCTTTCAAAACCCACTTTAAAACACTTCTGATGAACTAGAAAGCAATGAGCAAAATATTCAAATGTACTGTTTTCAAAAATCAGTGTTAAAAACAAACCTGTCGCTTCCATCCAGATGATCCAGGTTGTTGGCTGCCAGTGGAAGAGAGGCTACAGCTGGAGCAGCTGCTTTCTCTCGGTCCTTGTCTTTAACCTGCATGGCCTGTCCTCCTTTCTTTTTCTCCTCCTTCCCCTTGGCTTCTCTGCTGGCCTGCGAGGCGTCTGAGCTCCTCTTGGGGGGTCGATCCACAGGGGACTGCGGCTGACTGGACACCGGGGTTCTGGGGCCTTTCTCGGACACAGGCGGCGGCGAGGGAGGCCTGGTCTTCTTGGTTGTGTGGTTGGTGACGGGGCTGGGCTGGGGAGCGCTGGAGGAGGACGAGGAGCCCTTGGTCGGGGTGGAGGCATTGCTGGAGTTTTTGACACGGGCGGCTTCGGCGGCCTTGGCTTTCTTCTGCTTGCTGAGCTCAGCGGCCAGGCTGCTCTTCAGGGTCAGCGAGCTGGGCGACAGACTGGAGGGCCGGCTGCGGGACCGCGAGTGCCGATGGCGGCTGCGCGAGCGAGAATGACGCGAGGACTGATACGGGCTCCTGCTGCGGGACTTTCCCGTCCTCCTGAGAGAGACAACAGAATGAATTAATGGAAATCTGTAGGATTTTCTTTCTCCCATGGAAGACAAAATGTGACCCTGGAGCACAAAACCAGTCTTAAGTCGCTGGGGTATATTTGTAGCAATAGCCAAAAATACATTGTATGGGTCAAAATGATCCATTTTTCTTTTATGCCAAAAATCATTAGGATATTAAGTAAAGATTGTGTTCCATGAAGATATTTTATGAATTTCCTACCATAAATATATCAAAACTTCATTTCTGATTAGTAATATGCATTGCTAAGAACTTCATTTGGACAACTTTAAAGGCAATTTTCTTAATATTTGGATTTTTTGCACCCTCAGATTCTAGAATTTCAAACAGTTGTATCTCGGCCAAATATTGTCATATCCTAACAAACCATACATCAATGGAAAACTTTCAGATGATGTATAAATCTCAAACAAAAAAAAAAAAAAAAAAAAAAAAAAAAAAAAAGATCCTTATGGCTGGTTTTGTTGTCCAGGGTCACAAATGAGAAATTCTATAAGACCTTCTCGGCTTATCTTTTGCATACAATAAAAACAGCAGAGAGCAGGAGCTACTGAGCTCCAAAAATGACGAAAGCACCATAAAATCAACAAGAAAGCAGTATATATGATGTGCACACTATATCTGTATTTAAAGAGTTACTTCACTGATGATTTTTCTCATCTGATGTCCAAAAAACACATTGACAGTAGATCTGCACAATTCTAGAGAAATTGAGAATCACTTTGTGTTTTGTTTAAAACAGAGATCACAATTCTGAACAGACAACTAAACAAAATAATGTCATTTACTGCAGTTTGTTTAAAAATACCTAATTAATTAGACTTTTTTTTTCAGGTTGAATGAATTATTCAATAGCCAAGTTTCCATCCAGCTTTCGCGCTGTTTTGTTATCGACAGAGAATATGCATAAAAAAAACTTTGAAAATTTGGGAAAAAGCCTGTTTCCATCCATATGGCCTTTTACCGATAAAATGGTGTGTGATGACGTCATTCCTTAAAAAAACAAAAAAACAAAACTAATTGGTCGCATAAGTTTTGGTGTATCGCAAAAAAAAAAATTTGTCCTTGAGCTGTTTCCATACATAATTTCACCTATTGCGTAAATTATAGCCTATAGGCTAGTAGCCTGTTCTTCATCCATTTGAGACAAAACTTTATTATATAGCCTATTATTAAATTGTATAGGCCTACATAAAATTATTTTTATTAAGTGTAATGAGTTTTTTTTTTTTTGTACTTTGTTATAGACTATTTAGATAGGCTACTTGATCATCAAGCAATAATCATGAACAGCTGTATTACAATTTTTCTGATTAACTTTTTTTTAGAAATAGGAATGTTCATTTTGGTTATTTTACTTCTCCTATAGCATAACTGACAACCGACTGTCGTTAAGCCATTATAAACCGTTAACCGACAAGATTGTTAAATTACAATTAAATTTAAATTTGAATTGATAGATGGCTGTGACCTATTAAAAATACCTAAATTTGTTTTACAGGGATTAATTTTATACACGCAAAAAGCAGCATAAACAACAGAATGTGAGGATTCACATGGTCACGCACCTGCAGAAAAACATAAGTTATTACATATAAAAGAAATAAATATAGGCCCATATGCGAAATATATTTTTCTAAATAATAAATCAATTAACAAAACGAAAGGGGAAAAAAAAAAACCCTGCAACAATTAGCAGCCTATACGCAGAATTTCGGTTCATTTTTGCGATGCGCTCTTGAGAAAGCAGCATCCTGTTGATTTCCTTTATTTTTCAAAAGCACAATGTTTTGTTTTTATTGTGAATGTACAGAAATAAAATAAATATTTAGAATAGTTTTGAATAATGTCTTACTCTTATGAGACCACAAATGAAGGAGTAGGATATTGTAAGTTGTTTCCACTTTTATAAGGAAATAAAAAAAAATAAAAAAAAAAGTCAAGTGATTGTGCTGGCGCCTCACGCGCGCAGTTAAGCATTACTAACTCGACAACGCAGACTGCTCATTGTCATAATAAAATACAGTCAGCCAAACATATTGAAAAAAAAAATGCTATTTTATTTCCCCTCACTCCACAACAAATCCTTTAAATTTAACGGTAGAAAGAACTCAGAACAAATCAAGAGTCAAAATATAAAGAAGCTAACAGGCCAAAACGAATTAATTTCAAATTTTGTACTTCGCGTTCCAATATCCACATAAAACAAATGTGCTTGGGATATATCACGGGGGTATGGTGGTCACACTGAAAGGCACAGACCACAGGCTATTTAAACTGAACAGTGCACTGAAAAAAATAGTGTAAACGTAGGCTAGCCTACTAAAGGAACATCAAATTAAGATAAGTATGTTTGATGGGTAACTCGTCTTTTTCTTACCATGTATAAAATCATTTTAGATATAATTTAATAATATGAATATGATTTAATGCGCTTTTGATCTACAGGGAAACGGTGCTTTAACGTGAGCAACACCATGAACACAGACATGGCTTATAGGCTAATTCTGTCATGTGACACCACATTTATTTGCATTAAAGCCCCTTTTCTCAACAAAGAGTGCTTCCAAACAAATTGTGACATTTGAAGTATCGATATAGAATTTATGCGCTAAAGTTAAACGGAAAAAGACTGTGTCGACACATGAGAAATTTAATCGGTAATTGGCATTTCCATCAGCTATCTCGTAAATATTTTAAAGCGCTAAATTTTTTTGTTTTGTTTTTTTGCAAAAAAACCCTTGGATGGAAACCTGGCTAATGACTCACTGATAAAGACTTCCCTTGTTTCATTACTGGATAGATCAGTGTTTTTGAATGAACCTATTGAGTAAATGATTCAATGGCTCACTCATATAAAGGCTTCTTTTGCTTCATTGCTCAAGTTACTTTTAAAAGGTGATTTACTCTATTATGTTTGCCACCGTAGACATCAGTGTTTATATCCCAACTATAAACTTTTATCCCAGTACTTCTGTTATAGTTTAAATGTTAGCTGTGATTGTACTTGTCAAAGGTTTGGCAAATGACCATGGCATAAACGGGATAATCAACGGCTAGCTGTGCATTAAACGATTTGAATGCACTTCGCGGAGGCAACCACCCTCCGCTGCGCGTGATTAAATTTATCAAGCAACAGATCACTGACTGCACTGCCATTGCTCATTTCTATAAAGCTATCACCGGATATTGAGAAATCTCAGTGAGAATGACTGATATCTGGATGCTTTGTTGGTGCAAACAGAAGCCACTGTGAAAACCCCTTCACACTTTGGTCTGTTCCCCACAGGCTGACAGTATGGTCAATGAGTCTTACTGAATTTTATGAATCTAATTTTACTATATTTGGAGCTTGAAAGCCTGTGGTTACTTTGTTCACTGTGCAGAAAAGAACATTTTAAAAATCTCATTTTGTGTTTTGCAGAAGAAAGCCATACACCGTCTGAAATCAGTCAGATTTTTTTTTAATTAATACTTTTTTTTTTTCAAGCAAGGATGCATTAAATTGATTAAAATTGCCAAAAGAAAAGTATAAAGTTTTAATTTCTAGCCTATTTCAAATAAATGCGTTCTTTGGAACGTTAAATTCAAAGAATATCAGTTTCTATGAAAATATTCCGCAGCACAACTGTTTTCAACATTGCTAATAATCAGAAATGTTTGTTGAGCAGCAAATCAGCATATTAGAATGATTTCTGAAGATCATGTGACACTGAAGACTGGAGTAATGATGCTGAAAATACAACTTTGATCACAGAAATACATTACATTTTAACAGATATTCACATAGAAAACAATGGTTTTAAATTGAGTTTGGTTTAAAAAATGTTCACAGTTTCTACTGTAGTCATTAAAAAAAATCTTACAGACCCCCAACTTTAGAATGTGTGTGTGTTCTGATCATCATGAGGGCGAGTAAACTTCAAACAGATATCAATTTTGGGTTTACTATTCATTCAGTGAAGAATAAATAAGTGACAAATGACTGTAGCATATTGCACTGTTTCAACCATCAGTTTCCCCCCAACATCTCTCAAGACGGAAAACATTAGCCATTTAACTGATGGTTTCTTTAGTCCAAGACAATATTCGAACACAGAGATCAGATAAACTTGGGATTCCTGTACTTATAAAAACCACTTACCAAAGGCTTTTACCTTGTTACAATACAAGTTGCATTTAAGTGATCTGAGAGTCGTTAATCACTAAACAGAAAGATAGACCTAAATGCAGAAACTCAATAACACGGCTGCTTATACTGAATGTATATTTAATCACCAAATGGGATTTAAAAAAGAAAAAAGAAAAAACGCAGACGTGCTGTACCTTCAACAGCTTTTTATGCTGAAACACTTAGAATTTACTATTAACAAAAGCGAAAGGGAAATAATCCACAGTTTATGATCACTGTCTGTGCTATGTGATTGTGCAATCATCTGACAGTAAAGAGGATGAAGCCACATAATGGCTGAATCAGCCCATGAAAATGCACGTAATTTGCTTCTCAAACAGATTACACTTATCAGGTTTATAATTACAACCATCATTATGCCTAATACAACAACTGACTGAGCCCTTTATAAAACTCACGTACGACTTACAGTTTTAAAGTCATAAGGCGGAAAGCAGATGCTAATGTCGCAAAGTCTAAGGCTTCAACGTTCAGTGTGTTGCTTAAGCCACGGGCCGCTCGACTCGAATCAGCTCACGCTTCTGTTATAAAGCCTGCGATTCACGTGAGCTCAAGCACCATGCAACACGTGTGCGCCTCATTCTTCAGTGTGGAAAGAGTCAACAGTGGGTGGAAAGACTATTTTAAGGTCAAACGGATCAAATCTTCTATACTTATGTCCTGACTAGAATTAAAAGAGTAGAAACAAATAAAGGTTGTACGGTCTTCAAAAATGTCAGAGAAGTCCGTCAGAAAATAACAGCAAGATCTGACACTTCTACTGATTGTGAAGTTCTCATTTCAGATGTCATTTTAAATTATTTATTTACATTAAAGCCAAATGAGTATGATTTTAATAGGAAAGAATTGTGACATTACATTCTGTACAGAATGTGAGACTGGAGTTACACTTTTTGTACGCCTCTCAATTTCAAATTTAGAAAAACAATGTGCAAATTATACGAAAAACAACTATATACAGTTAAATATACTTCTGGAAACGCATTTGCATCTGACAAAGAAAAGCAACAATCACAAGCTGTTATAAAAGCACTGCACAATAATATCCTTTGTATAGTTTCAGCCAATTAATACAACATGATACAGAACGGTAACTATAGCTTCTACCAAAATATTATTTATACTACAGTTTGTTAACCCACTATTGTAATAACAATAATAATAATAAATAATAAATCTTTGTTTTACAGTTTAAGTAGCTTTATTTATTTATTTATTTTTAAGTAGTGGCAAAAAATAAGGTTACCATCATATGGATTTGTAATTTAAACCCTTATACAAAGAGAAATATGTGCAGGTCCTAAAAAAGACAAACGCAAACTGAATAAAATAGAAGTCACTCAGACAATAAATATAATCTGTAATTACAATAAGCAATAATACGCTTCATTTACATTGATTAGCTGAAAAAGTTTGTGAATTGTATAAAATGCTATTTATTAAAACAATTCAGTTTTGTTTGTTTTTTTGATAAATCACTCATACAGTCCAACCATAAACATCGAGTATGTTTCATATGTATCATTTCTGCTATTAAGTCAACGTAAATAACTTTTAACCTATCCTATCAATCAAATACTCATTTCACTTCAGCTCATCTATTATCGGCTCGTTTTGATAATCGAAAGAGTCGGTTCTCTGTTCAAATATGCGAGTCGATGACTCGAGAACCGCTCGGACTGATTCTTTCCCAGCGGTTGTGTGAACTGACTCAATTCGTTAACGAATCGACTCACATGTTGTCCTCCTCCCAATATGATCCAATTACACACTAATTACAAATCCAGTATACCCACGCATAACACATAATTAGACTCTTTTGGTACACTGGGCGACAGTTTGAAACGCCCAAATGTGACCCTGGACCACAAAACCAGTCATAGGCATGAATACATTTGTAGCAATAGCCAACAATACATTGTATGGGTCAAAATGATCGATTTTTCTTTGATGCCAAAAGTCATTAGGGCATTAAGTAAAGATTATGTTCCATGAAGATATTTTGTAAATATCAAAACGTAATTTTTGATTTGTAATATGCATTGCTAAGAACTTTATTTGGACAATCTTAAAGGCGATTTTCTCGATATATGTAACCCTGGACCACAAAACCAGTCTTAAGTCGCTGGGGTATATTTGTAGCAATAGCCAAAAATACATTGTATGGGTCAAAATTATTGATTTTTCTTTTATGCCAAAAATCATTAGGATATTAAATAAAGATCATGTTCCATGAATTTCTTACCGTAAATATATCAAAACGTAATTTTTGATTAGTAATATGCATTGCTAAGAGCTTCATTTGGACAACTTTAAAGGTGATTCTCAATATTTTGATTTTTTTGCACCCTCAGATTCCAGATTTTCAAATAGTTGTATCTCGGCCAAATATTGTCGTATCCTAACAAACCATACATCAATGGAAAGCTTATTTATTCAGCTTTCAGATGATGTATAAACCTCAATTTCATAAAACTGACACTTATGACTGGTTTTGTGGCCCAGGGTCACAAATAAGCGTAATAACACTGTCTTACCTGACGTCTGGACTGGGGCTCAGAGACTTTCTGTAAGGGCTCCTGGAGCGCCTGCGCTGGCCGTAAGGGCTGGAGGTGAACTCGCCCTGCTCGAGGGGACTGTGTCGGCCGTAGCTCGGTGACCGGCGCCAGTACGGGCTGGACGGGGAGCGCTTCCTCTTACTAACGCTACTCGAGTACGAACTGGGCGACTTGGAAACGTTATAGGCACCGTACAACTCTGAATCCCGACCGTAGTAGGTCGAGCTCGGAGACAGCCTCCTAGGGGGGCTCTTCCTGGAAATAAACGGGTAGTTTGTGTTTGGAGACTGGTAACCGTAGGAATAAGTCGTCCCGTAGGGACTCTCCGCCGCTTTGAAGCTCGGGCTGCTCCTCCAGTAGGCCCTGAGCTCCTCCCGGTCGTCCCTATAAGCCTGCGGCGGTTCTCTATAAGCGGAAGGAGGGTCCTTCTCGGATTTGGACTTGCTTTTGTGCCGCTTCGACTCCTTTTTGTCCGCTTGAGACGCGGAGGAAGGCTTCCTGCCGTTACTGTCGTGATTCCTTGACTTGAACGCCGCGTCCCGCTCTCGACTGGACCGGTTCCTCTTCATCTCCTTCTCGTCTTTCCTCCGAGAAGAGGAGGAGTTGTGCTCCCTGGAGTCCTGGAGCTCGGCTTCGCTCAGCCGGTCCGCGGACGGCGTGTCGGTTCTGGGCGACGGGCTACCGGAGAAACGCTCCGATTGCGAGCTCACGTCGTCGTACTCCACTAAAGTCCGAAGATCTCCGTCGTAAAGCACCTCCTGCTGCTGTTGCTTCTCTCGGGTGTGCTTGTGTTTCTTCCTCCGCGAGGAGGAGGACGAGGATCGGCCCTTTTCCCGGTGCCGCTCGCGGCGGCTCTTGCTCCGTCTCGCGTCCGTCTGGCTCCTTTGTGGCGGCGGGCTTCTCCCCCGGCCCTCGCGGGGAATGATCTCCGGGTTCGGCATTTAATATCCCACTTTTATCGCTCGCGTCTCAGTCCCCGACAAACAAAGCAAAACATTTGAAATCCACTTTAAGCGCTATTACAGCACCGTTAGCGTCTGTGCGTTCACACAGCGACCGTTCCCGTCCAGATCACACCGAATCCATCGCATCCCAACGCGCATCGATCGGATCACCCCTTAAAAATCCTCGGAGAAGTCAATAAAAGCCTCGAGTTGTAATCCAGTTTCGCGCATATGATGAAAAGATTGTGTTAGCCAGCCTGTGCTAACTTAGCAAATCAGCCTCAAAACAGCCTTTAAATCCGCCTCCATGGCTCGGATAGCGTTGTCCCCCCGGTGACGAGTTAAAAACGGCTCGGTTTCTGCGCCTGGCGAGGTTTCCAAAGGGAAGATCCCATCGAAAACGTTAGCTAAATCCACACATACTTATGCGGGGCTCAAACTTCTTGTCGCCCTCTCACACCGACTCAC
Organism: Tor tambroides; assembly: GCA_021397915.2. Taxonomy (NCBI): domain Eukaryota; kingdom Metazoa; phylum Chordata; class Actinopteri; order Cypriniformes; family Cyprinidae; genus Tor; species Tor tambroides. The sequence goes on from JAFVLL020015412.1 coordinate 11,879, forward strand.
TAACAAGGAAGTAGCACGCATGCTAGATCAGCGCGGAGTTCAGCTCGGCAGATTCCACACGATGTGGAAAATCATAAATTCCGTTTAGTCCTGAGAGTTGGACTTATGTGGCGTTTTTTATCTAAATAGCATCTCAGTTAAAATACTAAATAAATCAGCTGGTTATGGGATCCAATTAAGCTGTAATCGTTCAAAGTACGAAAACAAAAGTAGCGAATCGAGCGCACTACTGCCGCCAGTAGGCCTTTGCTCTCTGAGGCCTTCAATCAGAGAAGATTTGCTCTAGCAGTGGCACTTATTAACTCCTAAATCTTGCACACATACGCCGCTGGCAGCAGAGGGCGCCACCACGTGTCTGCTTTTGTACATGAGAGACTTCTTACGTCCATGCAACAGTTGAGAAATGAAAGTGTTAGCAGCAAGTGGAGGTGATTGATCTCTTACATTGTGTGTTTGTTATTTTTCATCAATAAGATCAATGTCTTGGAAAACTAGTGTTTTTTTTGTTTTTGTTTTTTTCTCAGGTCTTATCTGCAGACTGACCTTTGGCTGATCTGTTGCTGCATAAAAGGGTAAATGAATGTTGTGACTGAAATAAAACCTGAAAAGTTACTCAACATTTGCTGATTAGAAGGAAAAAAAACCCTTCTCAAAACATTGATAACTATAGGCAACTCGCTATGCCATAAAGGGGAAAAAAGGTTTGCAGATCAAGAAATTAATGATTTCACTCTATTTTTTTTCAGTAAATAGGTCAATGCACAACTACATTACATGGTTTTAATGAACATTAATAATAGTTAATAATTAACTAAACATCACACCCAGGTTAATAATTAATATAAAAAGTAATACCAGACATTTTTATGGGGAAAAAAATAAAATTTATTGAGACAAACAACAGACCATAATAAAAAGGAAACAAAATCAAACAAATCTAAAAATAAAGCTTTAAAGATTCTATTTTTTTTATTTAGAATTGATTTATATTCTTTTATTTAGACAAATTACATTTTATAGTTTGACAATAATGACTAATGCCTAATTACCACATATTTACAGAAGTAAAACTAACTGTATTAACTATGATATTTCCATTAATTACGGTCACCATTTCATATGCCAAAAAATCCTGATTTCAGTTCTTCAGGACCAAAAAAATATTGTAAGAGCACAACTAATGTTGTCATTTATTATTTAAATGAATAATATGAATGTGGCCAGTTTCCTTCTCACAGCCAATCATACTATGATTACCATTTTGTGTTTTAATAAGGGCTGTTAACAAACTGGACAAACTGTTCAATGTTCATTTTAATTTATTCAAATCATTTAATTTAGACAATTTTATTTCTGTTGCTTCCAAATATTACGTTTACAGTCGGAAATGCCCACTTTGCTAAGACAGGTTCAAATATAAAACAAATCTTGAAATACTACAGACAACTGAAAATTAGCTAAATATTTTGTATATTTTACATTGTAATCAAAATTGTGTATTTTTTAACAGAACATCCTTCTCTTTTAAATGCATGTAAGTTCTGGACACACACAGCCCATGCTGCACACACACACACACACACACACACACACACTCGAAGAACAAAGCCTTAGTAAGCAGATATAGCACCATGAACAGGCAGGAACACAGCTGCGTTTGCTGCTAAAGCCCACGGCCTCAGTGATGTACAGTACTCTCTCTTACATGATGCCCATCAGCCTTTGGTGTGACGTCACAGGAGCTTTTGTGTTCAACTGCTCACAGTAAACTATATTTTGGTTCCTCAGAAAAAGTCATTTTTGCTGTAGATCATTACTGAACATCACCGTGCTATGACAAATGAAAGAACTGATCATTATCCCATGCTGAAACTGCCATCATTTTTTACTTATTCATTTTTAATGTTATAATTAAATTTAAGTGATGGACTTATTTTTGTTCCCCCTTCAAGTTGCTAGAAGAGCTTTGAAAGTAATTGCTAAAACAGTATGCCTTCATTTCCATTTCACAAGAATGACTGCTTTTGATTAACTAGATATCTGGCATATATAATCTTTTTCTTTCTACTAAAATGCAATACTACAGAAGCTTGTTTCCGCCACAGGATAAAACAAATTGTAAAAATGTACTGTACCTGGAATTTTGAGAAATAAACTTTCCTCCAAATTTTGAGTTTACATCTTGTATTTTTATTTTTTTCACTGAAAACAATTTTAAAAGGAGGGGGGAAAAAGTTTATATCTCACAATTCTGAGAAAAATTAAGAGTGTTGTGAGGGGGAAAATAAGAATTGTGAGATAAAGTCAGAATTACATTTTTAATTTTTTTTTTTTTTATGGCGGAAATGGGCTTCCATACAATACAGAGGCATCATGGGAATAAAAGTTAGTACTAAATATAAATAACATTCCTCTGAAAAATAAAGCACATTTAAATTAGAAAAATGTATTTATTTATTTTTTAAATGGCTGAAATAAGCTTTCACATTAACAATACATATAAAAAAGCAGAAAAGCAGGATGGGGGGAAAAAAACAAAAAACAGTCACTGGATTGATATACATTAAAATGACAATGTGTTTCTCTGGTTAAGACTGGAACTGTGGGGCAGGAGCGCACAAGCTGTCCAAATCCATACGTTTTGGATTTTCACATCACATATGAAAAGCATAAGATTGTCATCATACTCCGCACCACACCTAATTTGCTGTGTCATCGTCCAATAGCAAAGATGCAAATCTCTTAAACATGCCACTGACGTCCATCGAGAGCCTCTGTCCTGTTCTTCTAGCTGCCGCTCTGATTCTGCAATGGTCAGACACTAAAGGGTCTGGACTCAGTAAGTATGGGTGAGTGTCACATTCACAATGGACATCAAGGCATCAGGAAGTCAAGCACACTAAACCGCTGCAGCCAGAGGAACTTCCTGTTCGCCCACTGCTTCTGACAAGATGCTTGGAATATTAAGGAATTACAAATAAAATAAAAATCTCATCGCTTGTTAGCGTACTGCAGTTTTTATGCATTGCTTAGCCACAAATCAACAAATAAACTGACACCATGTTTTTTTGTTTTTAACAGTTCATCATAAAGCTTGTCATTTTTTTTCTCTCAAAAGCCTGTTAATTAGCTCCGCTCATGTGTTTTCAGTTTTTAAAGACCCATCAAGTCAATAAACTGTAGTAAATGGAGTCATCCAACATTAAATTAACACCACTCATACGTTCATTTTAGCTTTAAGGCCAGAGACCCTGCTAAAGAAATGTTTTACATTGGTATTAACATCCTTTTCAGGTGATCCAAATGTAAATGTAAAACCCTTGTTTTAGTGAGATTCAGTAAGATTTTTTTAGTACTTTTTTCATCAAGGATGCATTAAATTGACCAAAAGTGAGAGTAAAGTCATTTAAAATCTTACAAAAGATTTCTGTTTCAAATAAATGCTGTTCTTCAGAACTTTCTATTGATCTGTGAATCCTGAAAAATAAACTGTATCACAGTTTCCACAGAAATATTGGGCAGCACAACTGTTTTCAACATTGTTAATAATCAGAAATGTTTCTTGAGCAGCAAATCAGCATATTAGAATGATTTCTGAAGATCATGTGACACTGAAGACTGGAGTAATGATGCTGAAAATACAGCTGTGCATCACAGAAATAAATTATATTTTAACACATATTCACACAGAAAACTACTATTACACATTTTTACTGTATTTTTGAACAAAAAAATGCAGCCCTGGTGAGCAGAAGAGACATTATAAATCTTACTGACCCCAAAGTGATTGAATCACAAACATTTCCGCCACCGTTTTTCACCTGTATTTAGTGTTGTCTATTTGAGATCAGATCACCCGAGACTGATGTTAAGTCCAGGTAGAAATGTGTCCGTTAAAAAAGAAGGGGCAAGTGAGGTGTACTGAGCACTCATTAAACAAACCTGACATGAATAAAATAAAATCTAAAGTCCTCAAATCTCTTGCACAGGAAGTTTTCACATGCAAGTCCACACAGACCGACAGCGTCCTGTGCTTTCCGGCAACATTACTGATTTGACACTAAAGAGATCCCACTCTACTGCATGAATCTATGACATCAACTGTTTCAGACTGTCCTGGTCCTTCATCTAATCTGACACACAAATACCAGGAAACATCGCAGATGAGGATTAGTTGGCAAAAATATAGAACGTACAGGTACATATGCAAAAGGAGGAGAGTAAATGATCACAGACACTATAAAATGCAACATCTTTCGCGGATTCGTTTGGCCAGACTTTTTCTCTTCTTCTTTCCGTTCTTTTCCTTGCTGTCTTCCATCTTCCTCGCGCGAATTTCCCTCATGAGGTCAAAGAAAACCTGCAATCAAGACAGAATAGCATCTTGGAAAATGTAACACTTCAATTAAATTCCAAATTGTTTGCATGATCAATGAAAAATAAATATTAAGGCAATATGAAACGCTCTTCGCAATCCATTTTACATCCATAACATCAAATTTCCAAATGAAACAGGACATTTAATGAGCGTATGATGGATTTGTGACATCAGCCAACATGGAAGTCATTTTGCAGGAGGAACAAGTTTAAACGTTACAGAGGCCATTTTTTAGCTTAAAATACTGTGCATTGATGAATCCTGTACAATAGTGTCAACAGTGTTTTCATATTGCCTTGATTAAATTGAAAAGAATAGTTTACTAAAAAAAATGTGCTCACCCTCAGGCCATCTAAGATTAGGATGAGTTTGATTGCTCATCAGATTTGGAGAAATGTGTCGCTGCATCAGTGTCTCAGCAGTGGATGCTCTGCAGTGAATGGGTGCCGTCAGAATGAGAGTCCAAACAGCTGATAAAAACATCACAATAATCCACACCACTCCAGTCCATCAGTTAACATCTGGAGAAGACAAAAGCTGAAACAAATCCATCATTAAGGTGTTTTTAACTCAAATCCATAATCCATAATAACGCTTCCTCCAGTGAAAAAGTGCATCTCCTGTTGTCTCTCTCATATTTGTTTAGAGCTGTTTTGTCTTGTAAACGCTGCTTGATCTGTGCAGATTTCTCTCCTGATTCACACCAGAACACTTTATCACTGGAGGAAGAGTTATTATGGATTATGGACTCGTATTTTAGTTAAAAACATCTTAATGCTGGATTTGTTTCAGCTTTTGTGTTCTCCAGATGTTAACTGATGGACTGGAGTGGTGTGGATTATTGTGATGTTTTTATCAGCTGTTTGGACTCTCATTCTGACGGCACCCATTCACTGCAGAGCATCCATTGCTGAGACACTGATGCAGAGACACATTTCTCCAAACCTGATGAAGAAACAAACTCACCTACATCTCTGATGGCCTGAGGATGAGCACATTCTAAGCTAATTTTAATTTTTGGATGAACTATTCCCTTAATAATAAACCGTTTTAATTGTATAGCAATTGTAGCCTGAGAAGTAGGTTAAGAATGCATCCTTAAAAACACTTTTGAGAACAGGATGTAGTTTCAATAGTATTTACACAGTAGCTGCCAACCTCTACGTTAGTAAACTATCAATTCAGGGTTACAGATCTGGTTTGTAGTGCTGACCTTGTCTACGTTGGCGCGGGTTTTAGCAGACGTCTCCACGTAGCAGACACCCCACTGATCCGCTCTGGCCTTGGCCTCGTCGGCGCTCACCTGTCTCCTGTCCTCCAGATCAGACTTGTTTCCCACCAGCAGGAAGGGGACGTTCTCGTCTTCCTTCACCCGCAGAATCTGCTCTCTGAGTCAGAGAGTATCGTTAAGTGTTCATACTGCATCAGATGCAAGTCAGCATTTACACAAAAGCAATCAAAAAATAATAATAAAAATAAAAATGCCTTTGCAAAAATGTTTTTGCATTTGAACTTTAAATAAATAACTAATTAAAGAACCATTACAAAATAAATAAACATAGATAAACTAGACTAGTCACTCGTTGGACAACTACCATAATCAAGCACTGTGACCCAACCCTAATACAATTAGACAAAAAACATCAGGGCATAAATAAGTTCATCAATTAAAGAGCAACAGTTTAAGTCTAAAATCAATGCAGCTCTTTGAAATAAGCTCAGAGCAGTAAATCACCTGAAATCAGCAGTCGCTGCGAAAGACTCTAATTCAGTGATGGAGAAGACGCAGAGGAAGCCCTCCTCAACACGTGAAGTAGTTATCCCGGATAGCCGCATAGTCCTCCTGACCGGCCGTGTCCAGAATATCTATCTGCACCTCCTCGCCGTCCAGAACCACCTTCTTCCTGTAGCTGTCCGCCTTCGTGGGCTCATAGTCTTCCACAAACTGAGGAAAACAAGGTGTTTACATGTGGACAAATATTGATATACATATGCTGATTGGGTATTATTTAAACGATTTATGACCTTGAACCGATAAATAAAACATTAGCAACTCAGCAAACTTCCAAGAGGGCCTAATAACAACTAAAAAGTTTAATATATATATTAAATAATCTAAATTAAAATAATAAACAAAACATGCAACATTTATTTCTTATACATTATAATCAGTGTTGAGTTACTATTATAGTTTATTAATATATTGACTTTTATATTTTCACTTTAATTTTAGTTAGTTTTAATAATTTTGTTGTATTTTTTTTGTCATTTTTAGTATTTTCTTTTTTATATGTTGTTGTTAACCATTTATTTCTGCTATTTTAGTACAGCAAGTTAAACTACATTAGAATGAGGCAATATATTTGATTTTGTTTTGTTTTTTTATTTAATTTTTATAACATTTTTTATTAAATCAAGTAACAATTTTGTAATCATTTTAGTTTTAGTTTCAGTTTCAGTTTCAATATCTAATTATAATATAATAAAAATATTTTTTTAAATACCTCAATAACTCTTGTTTTTAATTGAAGAAAATATAGTTCTTGAAACCTCTGAAGTCACAAACTAAATTGTGGTTAACTTAATATCAATTCTCCCAGTTTCTGTTAATAAAATGTAAAACAAGCAGCTTTGTCATAATTACAGTAGAAATATTGGGAATTTTCTTCACATTTCCGGGCTTCTCACCTGAACTTACAACAAATACAATGTTTTGTCTTCCCATTTGAGGAACAAAAGCAAAAGAAGAAAAAAAAAAAAAAATTCCATAACAGTGTTTCTATGACTTTCTAAAATAAGAAAGAAATATTAAGGGATTGATTACATTTGTCAGAAGAGAAAAAGATGATATTGCTGATATTGCCTATACTGACTGTATAAAACCAGCTATCATTTTCCATAACAGCAGACTACAACACTGAGTGGTGATTCACAACATTATGACACGAACAAATGACATATTTGCATTGTTATGGTTTCTGTAGGGTAAAATCATTTTGTAATCTGTGGAAAGCGTCCTCACCTCGTCGTACATGAACTGCAAAGTTAAAGCGGACTTTCCCACGCCGCCGCTCCCGACCATGATCACCTTGTGGAGAGCTAGCGAGTTCTGCCCTTTGGGCTTGGCTGCTGCCATTGTAAATGTTGCTTTGGGGCAGGACTGAGAGGAGAGCTGTGGGGTTCGTGGGTCGGGTCGGGGAGGCTGTGAAGATGCTGAAGGTCACTGAAGTGAGGGGTCAGGGTGGGAGTTTGTTCCAGAGAAGATCATGTACTGCCCGTGTGTACCTGGAGCAGACGAAGAAAAAAGGTTCACATTTCTTTCTGTAATGTTCTACTCGTTGTTTAGCCAAAGTTATCACTACTTTTCACTTAAAATGACTTTCTTATGTTCTTATAACTAACTTAACATTTTCAGAGTCAACCAATTTAAGGCATTAACAGTGACAGATGAACTCCTTTTCTGCATTTCTGTGACATGTGGTTCAGTTTTGTTATCGTTTACTAACACTAAACTAATGCTAAATATTGATTTTGTTCATTGAAATAAAGCAATATCTGATGAAAAAAAATGTTCAAATTAGAAAGGCTGCCTTTGCAAATAACCGAAACAAAATAAGATTAAGTACTAATACTAAAATGGTAAGAAATAGAAATATTATTTTTCTATAATATAAAAAATATAAATGTTAAAAAATGAGAAAAGCACAAATAAAATTACTCAAACTTCAACTAACATTAAACAGAAAATTATAAAATAAGTTTAAAGTACTAAAACTCAAATATACTAAATAAAAATATTATTTTTATAATAGAAAAAAATAGAAATATAAAAAACTAACAGAAATTTCAAAATCAGATAACAAAATTACTAAAACTTAAATGAAAATCAAAATTAGAAATGTTGCCTAAATAAAACAAGCTGAAGTTGAAGTACTAATTACGAAAACTGGAATATAACAAACAGAAATATTATATTAACATTATAACATTAAATTACATTAAAAAAAAGAAAACAGAAATAATATAAACAAATAGGAGTATAAAAATAACAAAAATGACATTACAAAATTACTAAAACTAAACTAAAATGAAAATGAAAATTAGAAACATTGCCTTGGCAACTTTCTCAAATAAAATAGGCTAAAGTTGAAGTACTAATATTATGAAACATAAATACTGAATTTTCTATAATATAAAAAAAAAATACCAAAAACAACATGACTAAAAAAAGTGCAACTAAAATTCAACAATACTGAAAATATAAATATAAAAGCTAATTCAAAATATGAATAAATGCTATAATAGTGTAATACTAATATCTGGGTGGGGTTACAAGTGACTGACGGCTAACCACTCAACATACATCACAGCAAAACTAACATCTCCTCAGTTACAGATGACACCCAACACCATCATTTAGATACATCTGTGTTATTTTAAAGCTCAGTTCTACAATGAATCGAAAGAGATGAAGCCCAGCCGAAGGAAATCCATAACATTAGTGGTGATCTAACTAAAGGATTGAATGATTCATAACACACATGCTGTAATATGAGTCTGTGCGTGTACATTAGTACATATGAGCACATTATATATGCATGTATGTCTGTGTGTATAGAGTACAGACAGCGAGAGGCCAGGGCTGGGTCTGCTGAACACAACAACAGCTTTCACATTCAGACAGTCACAGTCTGCAGGCTTCAGTACAGTACACACATAAAGACCAGGGAGGTATGATATGATGTCTGTGATTTACCTCACTAAGTTAGTACTCATGGTTCATGTTTATTGCCACATTCCAATCCAATAGTTATTTTGAATATGTACAATGATCATTTTTTTGCTATGCTTTACTATGAAATACTATGGAAATCATTCAATACCATTGTGTATACCATAGTATTAGCATCTGTTACTATGGTATAAGTACTTTTTGTAAGGGTCATTTATACTGTCTGCCCTCACACAGACATATACACACACACACAAGCGGTCCAGCTAGCCATCATCACACAGACACACACACATATATATATATATGTTCATTAGCTTTCATCTATTAGCCTCCAGTCTGGATTTAATATTACAACCACAATATTCATAACGACATCGGTTGCAGATCTGCCTCGATAGCAGAGCTAGATCTTACCTTTGTGTCTGCTCGTTCAGCTAAAGGTAATCCAGAGACACAAGGACTCTTGGGAAGGGGGAGATTCCTCTGTCTCTCCCGTTACTGCAGCTTCCAATCTCATCAGATCCGAACCGAATGTGCCCTCAAACTCCACTTCCGTCTGTATTTACCGGTTTCCGTGATCTTCGGTGTGGCAGCAGTCAGGCTCATGGGTGTGTAGCGCTGATGATGATCCCCACAGGCGGGTCACATGGATCCGCTTCGGTTTTCCATGCAGGGAAGCGGCGCGCGGTCTGCGCATGCGCAGGCGATCCCCGCTCCCTCCCTCACCCCCTGCCTCCAGATTCACGTAGCGCGGGAAATTAATTAGTAGGCCTTGGAGTGGCAGGAAGTCTTTTTGAAGTTTGGACGTTTGCGTTTATACACTTATCTCGAAGTTTATTAATCTGGAGACAAATCTCTTGGGCAGCAGTCTAAAAGTAATTAACAAGTTGCTAAAATGGAGTCCAAGAGCGAACCTGGTAAAGCGAAATCTCGTAACTTATTCGTGAAGACAGAAATATCATTAAACCTTTGCTGGTCATAGATGGTTTAAACTGGTCTAAGCTATCTATTTTAGCTGGCTAAGATGGTCGCCCAGCAGCCTTGCCATGCCGATTTATATATATATATATATATATATGAGCTGGGTAGTAACTGATTACATGTAGTCTGGATTACTAATCAGATTCCAAAAAATTAAGTACTTGTAATTAGAGTAAGTTACATTTTAAAATACTCGTAATCAGACTACAGTTACTTTTTTATGGATTACATGATTACATGTTATTCACACAATAGCAATAAATTATTCATAATTCATTTATTCTCCCTAATTTCTCTTTTTCATCTTTTAAATTTTCCTTTTTAAAATAGCCTACCGATTATATACATATTATATAGTCCAGTTTTGTGGACATTCACACAAAGATCAGTCATTAGTCTGGTGGCGACAGCATTTGA
>JAFVLL020015413.1:0-15365 GCA_021397915.2 Tor tambroides
TCAAATTCCCTATAAAATCATAAATGATTCCCTTTGAGCTAAATTGACCTGTTTCCCTTACTTTACATATTACCTTACATATATATATATATATATATACACATACACATACAGTGGTGGCCAAAATTATCAGAACACTAGTATTTTCACCAGCTAAAAAGGTTTTAAGTCAGTTATGTCTATCTTTTGCTGTAGTGTGTCAGTAGGAAATATCATTTTATGTTTACAAACATTTATTTTGCCATTAATTGTAATAATTCAGTGAGATTGTTTTTGCACAAGGAGTCTGACAACAGCCAGTGCTCCACAAAGAGATCTGATCTCATCATCATCATCCAATCTCTCTGGAATGCGCAGAACAAACTGAGACAGACTAAATCCAGAACTGTGGAAATATCTCCAAGATGCTTCAAGAAACATACCTGCAAAGCTACAGTACAGTTAAAAGTTTTAGTTTAAAAAAATAATGTCATACATTTATTTTCTTCATCAATTAACTTCTATTAACTAAATGAAATCAACATTTGGTGTGACTATCCTTTGTGTTTAAAGCAGCTTTTGCCCTAAGTGCACTTGCGCATAGTTTTTTTTTTTTTTTAGGTAGCTTTGCAGGTAGGTCTCTTGAAGCATCTTGGAGATGTTGCCACAGTTCTTCTGGATTTAGTTTTTTGAATAAATAGCCTATTAAGTCTAAATATTTAAGTATTTGGCACTGTGATGAACACCATTATGAGAATCTGAATTAAATCTGAAAAATCTGAATGGCTGTTTAAATAATGTAAATATGTTTCAGGAATATATACTATCATTGATAATGTTAATAGAACAAACAATTAGTATCTGTATTTTTATTTTATAGTGCATTAACCAATGTTAATTTACCAACGCTGCATTTATTTGATCAAAAAATCAGTGCTTTACAGTGTTCTCCACCAAAATTGGTACCCTTGGTAAATATGAGAAAAGGCAGCTGTAAAAAATAAATCTGCACCCTTGATCTTTCTGATCTTTCATTCAAAAAAATCACAAAAAATTAACCTATCATTGAAGTAAAACAATTGAAAGTGGGGAGAAAATCTCATGATGAAATAAATGTTTTGTTTTTTTTTCTCCAATGCATGCTGGCCACAATTATTGGCACCCCTAGAAATTCTTATGAGTAAAATATCTCTGAAGTATATTCCCATTCATATTTCCATGTTTTAGCACACTAGTGTGACTAGGAGCATGACATTGTCCAGCAATGACAAAATTGCCTTAATCATCCATCACAAGGAGTAAAGCCAAAGAATATAGTTCTGATGTGCAGAACAAGATCGTTGAGCTTCACAAAATACAAAGTGGCAAAAGAAATACAAAGAAATGTCTAAAACACTTGTGCTGCTTTTATTATTATTATTATTATTATTATTATTATTCAGCTTTTGATTAATTTAATTTATCTTTGCTGAACAACAAAATGTGTAAAAATAAATAAATAAATCAATTAAAAAAAAAAACAAACATTTCTTTTATTCTTGTATTTTCTTGTTTAGGGCATCAAGTTGCCAGGATTACCACTTCTGCCGCTCAAAAAAAAAAAAAAAAGATGCATGGCTGGATTTTTAATTCAAGGGCATTTCTAAATTGTGGTGGGGGATGTGGGTTGTGGGTAATGACCCAAACTATACTCAAGCTTGTGTCACCCACACACAACCACTTCTGTGCAGCGTGTTGGAACACGTGCACTACCCACCAGGCTCCAACGCAATTTTGACTTGTTAAACAGCCAAGCAACTACACTTCAGGATTCATTAGCTTATTGAAAATCCCACAGCCTGTGGAATGGCAAAAGTGACAGAATAAGCTTTCAGAGCAGGGAATGGTGCTAATAGAAAGGTAAATACTGTAAAATGAGCAGCATGAACAATTTGCGAGTGTGAGAAGGTCTTGAAGTGCTCATATTTTCTCTCTGTTTCAATGACACATCTGATCACATGAGGTCTATTAGGCCGGATTAATTGTGAAACCCAGCTGTGGGGGTGGTGGACAGATTGAGGGTGGGGCGTCTGCTGGAGGCCAAATAGCTGTAGACTACAGACAGCAGTGAGCTAATTGTTATAGCGAGCCATGAAGCTCTCAGTGACACATTACTCACTGGGTAAGACCGCTCCACCTGGACGGAGTGGATGAACATTGTGGAAATGAAGCCATAATGTGGTGGATAGATGAGTTAGGAATATTACAGCCTTGGCCTCAGATGGCACGTCCATTGACTCGTCACGGACTATCCATGGACTGTCTGATGCATGTTGTACACAAAATTGTAGCTGAAAGGCTGAAATTAGCAGTTCCAATCTGACTGGCTGTCTCCTTCATAGTTTAGGGTTGTCCGAATGCACAGGATTTTATCAATGTGTTTACATGTTACCAGGCTGCTACAAGACTTCCAAGGCAAAATCACTAGATTTGCCAAATATTGCGAGGCTCATGGCATCAAATACAGCATATGTTGTTTCTGGATGGCTGCTGAAAAAAAAAAAAAAAAAACCTAGTTCAACAATTCAGTGTTTCCTGAAACGGTAGTTCAAATGAACATACATATACAGCATCACAAACTTACGTGATTGGAACTACAGCTCTCAACCTGTGGTTAGAAGCATAGTTACTAGTGAGTAAGACATATGGTCTTAAATAAATTATGGTATTGGCCACAATAAGAAAGCTAACATGCAGTGTAATCTATAACTTCCATTCTATAGATACATTTTAATCATGTATATACAGTACATGTATATATTTTAGCAGGCCCTCAATAAGCACCATTTTTGAAAAGTGTGCATGTGCATACATAGGAAGGGAACCCCAGAGTATGATGTAAGAGGGAACCTGCAATGATCAATCAAATGTTAAATAAAGCAAAAAGGCAGGGAGCAAAAATACTAAATTAGTCATCAGGTGTCATGCTCAATACAGGAGTATCTCTTAGATCTCAAATTAAATTGAAAAAGTTATTAGTTCACCACCTGTGTGACATTGTTAACAACACCCTATATTGTTGAAACAATGTGGTTCAGACAATGGAGAAGTGACCATGTTTGGGAAACAGTCGTGACTAGCTAGTTAGTTTCCACAACAATGCATCGTACTGTGGTGGTTAATCAGCGAGACACGTCATTGCATGGGAAACACACACCTGATTGGCTGGTCTTGGCTGGTTTAGGCTGGAAGGATAGCTGGTTCTAGCTGGTCTCCCAGCCTTTCTGTTGTACTACCTTATTATGCAGTTTAGCAGGAAATTAAATATAAAAGTAAAAAGTAGAATTTGTATATTGACATTATATCACTTAATGAAATATAAAGTTTTAAGTAAAAAAAAATAAAATAAAAAAATAAAAATTATATATATATATATATATATATATATATATATATTCCCTTTTAATTTTTATTTTTTTTTGTAACCACAACTTCTGTTTGTTTGTTTACTTATTTATTCATTTTATTATTATTTTTTTATTTTATTTTATTTTTTTACAGAGAAGATCAGTAAATGGTCACGTTTGCATATGATGTGAAAGAGCCTGTGTGTGGGTGGTTTTTGGAGAGAATAAACTAAAAGGTCACCCAGACCTACTATAGTAAATAACTCAGTATATACAAAGTATATAGTGTGGCTATGTGGGACTAGTGATATGATGGAAAGAACTAACTTAGCGTGACCTTGTATTGTGTCTTTTTACCAAGTCATAGTGTACTTGGCACAAACAGTGCTGCAGCGTTCTTGCTGTTTACTCAAGACATTGAGTGTATGTGTGTGTGTGTGTGTTGTGTGGGTGCGTGTGTGTGAAATGAAGCAGGAACGCCGGGTATGGCTGAGATTATGATGTGTCTGCCGGGAAGGGGAATGGAGGCAGCAGGATATAACGGGACATGCTTGGGCTGCAAAATGGCATGTGTGACAGAGATGGATGAGCTCAGGCCCAACATCAGAGCCCCATTTAAAGGGCTCGTCCTGCGGAGCGGCAGGAAGCAGTGTTTAACTGTCTCCCACCTGCAGGACACAGGCAACCACCAGCAGACTAAAAGACACTTTACCCTTTAACTGAGACTCTCATCAGTTCTGTCATACACTTCAATATCAATCTGCTGATCTGTGTATGTGCTCAAAACATGACTCTGATAAAATGGTAATAAAACAGACAAAAAGAAAAGAGTGCATATGTTTAAATTGAAAAATATTAAATAATTTACACCACAGGGCTATTGAATGCTTGATTCTGATTGGTTGATGAACAATTTAAGGTATATAATTATTTTACAGGAAGTGCACAAGTAGTTCCAGGTCTGCTGACTGCATGGCAGTTCCATATCACCATGCCAAATTATTTCAGTTATTGATCCTAAAACAGCAAAATAACCAAAACTTACATGTTGTGCAAAGCATGCTTTCTTTTTTATGCACACACATACAGTACAGACACATACACAAACACAAACAGAAATTAACGTCGCTGTTCTTGAAGCAGATACACTTTTTTTTTTTTTGCTGTTAATAGAAATGCTGTTGCTGTCTCTATCAAAAGACCATTTTAAGGACAAAAACAATGTCAAAATCACGTATTGAAATAAATCATCTGAACAATATCTTGAGGGGTTGTAACAATGATATAAGATGAATAATTGACTAGTCCTTTGAATTATTGAAAAATAATGGACATCTGTGCTGTCATGGATGCAGTGTAATTACTGTCTCTTTTTTAATCATTTAATAGTATGTTGCCAAGTATTCCTAACATATACTAAACAGTTGTATTTGTATATGTTTTCTTTTTTTTTCCTTTTCTTTTTTTTCAAGAAATTAATGCTTTTATTAAACAGGGATGTATTAAATTGATCAAAAGTCACAGTAAGACATGTATAATGTAGCAAAACATTTTTATTTCAAACAAATGATTTTATTTTAAGCTTCTTCAAAAGTAAAACTTCTTTCAAAACTTCATCAAACTTCATCAAATAAACTTGAAAAAAAGCACAGCTGTTTTTAACATTGATAATAAAGTTTTTTTGTTTTTGTTTTGTTTTTTGAGCTGCAAATCAGCTTTGCTATCACAGGAAAACAATACATTTTAAAATATACTGAAATAGAAAACAGGTATTTTAAATTGTAATGATATGTCATGATATTACGGTTTACTGTATTTTTGATCAAATAAATACAGCCCTACAAGGTGAACGAAAGAGACTTAATTAAAAAATCTTACTTAGCCCAAACTTCAAAGGGCCCTTAGGAATAAAGGATTTTGAATGGTACAACTGATAGAGACTTCACTTCCATGATTCTTTACATAGATTTAATTGTGCAACGATGGTGTGTATTCCAAGAAACCGCTTTTTGTTCCCTTACATCCTTCATCCCTTCAAAGCTCAGGTCACAGGGATGAGCCCTTCAGGATACCATTGCACAAATCACCAAAAGACCAGTTGATAAAAAGTATATTCAACAAAGTCTCAGAAAAGGAAAGTGAAGTAAGTTTTAAAAATAAAGTTTGGTTTGATATTTTGTCATCTGCAATGAAATTCATACATTTTTAAGAGTGACTTCTGTGTCCAAATACATCTCACTATCTTTACCACTGCTATTCAGAAATATGACATTAAGGGGCCAACATTTTTTTCCTCTATGAATAGGGTTCCTTTCCGAACACATTTTGAATGCCAGCATCTATAATAGCAAACAAAACCAGAAGCTCCACTGTGACTCTTGAATAACCTTGCTGGATCTTTTTCATATCATGAGTCACACAGGTCTTATTTCCCTCTAAATTCAGATCCGATGTTCACATAACTATAATAGCACATTATCTGGAGACGGGATGTTCGAAAACATTCCACCAGCAGCTACAAGAAAGAACCCTGCCTGATGGCATAGCTAGCAAAGTGTGATCAGGGATCGGCGTTCTGCGTGAATGCGTATCAGTAAATCTGAGTTGAGTGTGGCGAGAGCAGCTGTGGGGATGTCTCGACAGAGCCACGCTGCCAGCCTCGCTGTTTATTTCTGTTTACTCAGGTTTGCGTCCTCAGATTAATCTCCAATAACAGCTGTGTCATATTGTCTGCTGTGCTATTAATGGCGCTTGTGTAATTACTTTACGCCCAATCATATGACTTCACCAAGAACGCAAATGAACCTCCCTTTGGGCGCTCATTAAGACTGCTTTCAATGGGTACACATATCAAAACAACTTAACCACACTTGTCTGGTTTCCTCACAAAGTCAGTGGCATCAAGCTGTTGATATTCAGCAGTTCTGTAATGTTTGAATGTGAGATTTCAGTCCTTTAGACAGAGAGTGGGCATCTGGAGGAGATTATAATAGCATTAATAGAGCTAATTATGACAGCTCTGTTAATATCAACATTCAGAGTCTATATAAAATACATTCCTGCTGCGGTTTTCAATTAGTGTCTTTTTAGCGAGACAAGCGTCTCTGTTGATAATGAATTGCATCAGCCGATATTAGAACTGGACTATGTTCAGAATGGGATGCTTGTAATAATACTGCACAGTATGTGGACCTGGAACGTTTGTTTATTTATTTATTTAATTATTTTTAAATAAGAATTGTGTCACCCTGCTTTCGAAAGGAGAAATATGTGTTTTGGTAGTAGCATATCATTTACTAGCAGGGCTTTGCTAACCAGCCAAATACTGACCCTTTGGTTTCAAACATACACACTGTACCTTTTGGTCATTTTTAGCTGTATTTGAATGCAGCTGTGCTTGATTTTTTTTTTTTTTTATTTTTTTTTTTTAACGGCTGTTATGCATTTTTAATTTTGTATTACACAAATGTCTTAACTAGACTTCTGCCAGATGGATAAATTAATGTGTACATTGTATGCAAGAAAATTAATAATGAATTGCAATATTCTATATTGTGTGTTGTATACTGTATAGTATGCATACTGTTGAACACTGCATTTTTAGTAGGGCTGTGTTTGAAAGTATTAAATCTTAAATAATCCCAAGATCAATGTTTTCAGTTCATGCATGAACAACAACAACAACAACAACAAAAAACGCTCACTAAAAATAATTTGTACCCTGCCTGCCTGCTTGCCATCAAATGATTACTATAATTATTCTATTACTTTTGAGCTGCCTCAGTATAAGCAGCATGTGAATGGACAATTTCTTTACTACTAGTTATAGTGCAAAATAAGTATGAATGAACATCTGTATGTTGAATGATACAGTGCAGATGCCAGTAAAACAGCTTGTAAACAACATGTTTGATATTTACCTCAGCAAACTCATGCAATATCCATAGCTAAAAAGCTAACTAATAAGTTAACTTTAAAAAAATAAATAAATAAATCTTAGATCTTAGAGAGAAGCATATTGCAGAATAAATCTGTCATGAAAACAAAGTTTTATAACAGTCACAGCTTACATGTTTATTGTTCATTATTGTTCATATTGTTTATTGTTGAGACATAATTCTATCATTAAAATCTGATAAAGAAATTTCTGTATGTCACTTTTTATCACTTTGTTCTGAATTTATTTATTTATTTATTTATTTGAGTATTGACTGTTATCATCTGAAAATAAGTTTGGGATATGTTTTTCATTTTAACCTTTAATATTAAAGTAATGGATAACACTTTATTTTGATAGTCCACTGTACATTCTACTAACAGTAAGTAACTTTGCAACTGCATCTCATATAGCAGTCACTAGAGTATTAGTAGACTCTCTGCTTAATATCCTCTAACTATTTATTTTGATGGGTCCACAACATACAACATTACTGACAATGATAATCTTTGCAAGAATATGTCAACTTATTCTACTAACCCTAAACCTAACCTAACAGTCTACTCTGATATTTAGTAGAAATGTAGTTGCAAATCAATGAGAATTAGTTGACATGTAGTTGCAAAGTTACTTATAGTTAGCAAAATGTCTAAAGTGGACACTCTGTGCAGTGTAGTGTCAAATATTTTGGTTTTTGTTTTGTATTTGGCTCTCGGCCATTATAACGCATGAACATATGAATATTTGACCATTCAAGCTCTTTGACTTGATAAATGGGTAACATGTGTTTGTGTATTGATGGGAATTGATCACACCAGATGCCCATAATCTTGATAAAGTGGAACAGCACTGATATCTCTACACATAACAGATTCATAAAGCACATCTATCCACCTAATGTGTTTTTCGGTGAATGCAGATCACACTAACTTGATTACTTGAAAGGCTGTGCACCTGCACATGACACATACACACTAATATGCATAAATGGTTATGTAAATGCTGAGGCATTCACAAAAATGAAGTGTGATTTTTAATCATTTCATTTGAACCACAAATGCAGTCACCGCTGCATGGTGATGGAGTTGTAACGTGTAATCTCGAAACACACTGCTTGTCTGCTTCTGACAGTGCTGGGCTGTGTCAGCTGTTGAGCATTGTGTTTTAATGTGTCCTCATAACATTAAACCAGCCATCTGTGACCATTTGCTCTGTGGCACTTCTCAAGATATGAAATGCTACTACAAAACCTACAAAGAAGGCCCACATTATTTCCTCTGATTACTGTGATTTCAAACCACTTTGCCTGGATGTCAAATATCAAGTATACAGTATTTTTAAAGTCAGTCCCAGTTTAGTCATGAGTGATCATACTTCAGCATTTTTTTTGTCAGGTTTTGGCAAAGTTGCTCTGCTTAGCATGTGCTTTTCAAGCACATAAACTAATTTGGCAGCAAATGTTAATGTTGATGGTACTGAAGTTTTAGCACTCTTCAAATGTTTATGTTGACACTGAAGTGAAATTACATGGCATACAGTAACTGTGTAATGCATATTATTGTGTGATACAAGCAGACAGAATACATTTGTCAGTGGAGCTCTAAGCACGTTTGAATCGTGTTGATATGAGTATGATATTTAATCTTTGGAATAACATTCAATTATTCAAAACAAACAAACAAATAAAAACAAGAATATGAAGTAAAATGTGTCATAATAATATTGCTAATGTATTATTATTATTATTATTTATTTATTTATTTATTTTTTCTATCACCAAAAACTAGGATTCTGAATATTTTATCAACGTGTATAAGGCAAGAAGAAGAGTAAAAAAAAACTGTATTAGGTTGCATTGAATTAAACACACATATCCCCTTGAGGTTAAATAGTACATTAAAAAGCTTTTATAAAGTGTGTGCATTTGTGATGCGTGCGTGTGTGTGTGTGTGTGTGTGTGTGTGTGTGTGTGCGCCTTCTTGAGTTGAAAAGTTACTGCTTAATGGTGAATAACTGGAAATAACCACTGTACGTAATCTATGCACAGAGAGAAAGAGACCGGTTATTCCTTGACTATTATTTTCCATGTGAATAGGCACACCATTGACCTGACTCACTCTGAAATCTGCTGAATGTACATCATGCCGGAAATAAGCTTACAAAACCTGCACAAATTTATGGGCCAAACATGTCACACTTTCATATCAGGTTTGTGCTTGCAATTCAGTTCTCACTCTCTCGGTGGGCTGAAATGTAGATCAAAGTCCTACACCAATACAACTTTCTGGCAACAGAAGGAATATTCTTTTCTGAGGAAAAATTACATTCGTTCTTTGTTCTGCTGAAACAAACAAAAACACAGGACTCAGGATTCTGGATGCAATTTATTATTGTGAGTGGCTGTGCCAACAATCCCTCTCAGCTTTGACTGCACAAGCTTCTACAATTCACAATTAGCCTAAACTTGCTTCATTTAATTTTCATTTCTTATCTTGTCTTTCCTTTTTCTTCTTCTTCTTTTTTCCTTTTACTACTTGAACTTATGTGGCACCCAGGAAGAAACCTTGATTAACTGTCAAAATATTCAGTATGCAAATAAATGTTTAAATGTTTATTAAATGTTTAATATCTGCTTTGAGCAGAAACTTTTGGAATTCACTTTAAATTTATATTAGATAACAGTATTGCATAACCAGACTTTTGCCTTGCAGGATTAGACAAGTGATGTTTAACATGAAAATAAAATAAAATATATAATGAATAAAACTGATATGTAATGTACAGTTGAACTGCCCCTTATTTAATATACAGGTGCTTTTCTGTGCTTTTGTCAAACACAAATATCTGACTCTATTTTAATACTCTGAGTACACAAACCTTGAGAAATCACAAGCTTTTGTTCAAATGCAGCCAAGAGTGGAGTTTGATGTTATTGTATGCAAATAAATCCATCTTAAAAGAAACGTAAAAGGGATAAATATATTAGAGAGTGAAGGCCTCTGCTTTTAACTAGGATTTGAGTACAGTGTGTTCTCAGAATGATCAAATACATTTTAAATTGAAACTCTTGTTAATAGAAAGGCGAATCTCAAGAGGCCTCTGAGGTAACGTGCTGATTTGTTCACTTAGCTAAGAAAACATTAAGAGAAAATTGTCTCTGCCATTTTTATGAAGTTGTAACTGTCACATGTTCAGTATGTTTTGTCCTAGTTTTCATTGTGTTTTCAGTTGGCCTGCTCCTCTGTGACCTAGTTTTCCTTAGTTGTCCTGATTAGTTCATTCTGTTCACCTGTGTCTTGTTAATTACCCTTGTTTGAATATGTATTTAAGCCCCAGTCTGTTGAGTCTTTGGTTGTCTGGTTGCAGTTATACTATGCTGTGTTTTTATACTTCTGCCTTTTTGTTATTATTAAACTGAGAGTTTGGATTGGACCAGCTGTTTTCTTCGCCTTCCTCCTCCCGACACAACCGTGACAGTAACATACAGGTGAATCTCAATAAATTAGAATGTTGTGGAAAAGTTCATTTATTTCAGTAATTCAACTCAAATTGTGAAACGTGTGTATTAAGTAAGTTCAATGCACACAGACTGAAGTAGTTTAAGTCTTTGGTTCTTTTAATTGTGATGATTTAGGCTCACATTTAACAAAAACCCACCAATTCACTATCTCAACAAATTAGAATATGGTGACATGCCAATCAGCTAATCAACTCAAAACACCAAAGGTTTCACGAGCCTTCAAAATGGTCTCTCAGTTTAGTTCACTAGGCTTCACAATCATGAGGAAGACTGCTGATCTAATAATTGTCAGAAAACAATCACCACCCTTCACAAGAGGTAAGCCACAAACATTCATTGCAAAGAAGCTTGCTGTTCACTGTGTGCTGTATACAAGCATGTTTAGATAAAGTTGAGTGTATGGAAAAAGTGTGGAAGAAGAAGATGCACAACCAACTGAGAGAACTGCAGCCTTATGAGTATTGTCAAGCAAAATCAGTTCAAGAATTTGGATGAACTTCACAAGGAATGGACTGAGGCTGGGGTCAAGGCATCAAGAGCCACCACATACAGATGTGTCAAGGAATTTGGCTACAGTTGTCGTATTCCTCTTGTTAAGCCACTCCTGAACCACAGACAACATCAGAGGCATCTTACCTGGGCTGAGGAGAAGAACTGGACTGTTGCCCAGTGGTCCAAAGTCCTCTTTTCAGATGAGAGCAAGTTTTGTATTTCATTTGGAAACCAAGGTCCTAAAGGAAGGGTGGAGAAGCTCATAGCCAAAGTTGCATGAAGTCCAGTGTTAAGTTTCCACAGTCTGTGATGATTTGGGGTGCAGTGTCATCTGCTGGTGTTTGAAAACCAACATCACTGCACCCGTTTACCAAGAAATTTTGGAGCACTTCATGCTTCCTTCTGCTGACCAGCTTTTTAAAGATGCTGATCTAATTTTCCAGTAAGATTTGGCACCTCCCCACACTGCCAAAAGCACCAAAAGTTGGTTAAATGACCATGGTGTTGGTGTGCTTGACTGGCCAGCAAACTCGCCAGACCTAAACCCCATAGAGACTCTATGGGGTATTGTCAAGAGGAAAATGAGAAAGAAGAGACCAAAAAATGCAGATGAGCTAAAGGCCGCTATCAAAGAAACTTGGGCTTCCATACTCCCTCAGCAGTGCCACAGGCGGTCACCTCCTGCCACGCCGAAGTGAGGCAGTGGTAAACAAAGGCCCCTACCAAGTGTGGTACATATACAGTAAATGAACATACTTTCCAGAAGGTCAACAATTCACTAAAAATGTTTTTTTTTTTTTTTTATTGGTCTTATGAAGTATTCTAATTTGTTGAGATAGTGAATTGGTGGGTTTTTGTTAAATGTGAGCCTAAATCTTCACAATTAAAAGAACCAAAGACTTAAACTACTTCAGTCTCTGTGCATTGAATTTATTTAATACATGAGTTTAACAATTTGAATTGAATTACTGAAATAAATGAACTTTTCCACGACATTCTAATTTATTGAGATGCACCCGTACACTTTGACATCAAATAGGGATACTATTAGTGATGCAAAGTCCGATTCATTTCCGCGAACCGGTTCTTTTCAGTTCGGACAGTTCGGTCAGTTCGGACAGTCTGGTTCAAAAAGCCGATTCATCGGCTCCTTATGTTATCAAGCAATGATGTCACTATGCACTTATTTTTTAACAACTCTGTGCCATGTTGCATCAATGAAACATTCGAATAAAGTAATTTGTGTCAACACATATTGAAACACATATTCAAATAAAAAGTTATTTTTGTGAACGCATATTGCTGATTATTGCCTTTCATTCACTTAAGTTGATAATGTTTGTGGTCACAGTTTCATTCGCGGATCCTTTATGGCAGATACGACTGACTAATATTGATTAGCCTACGATAGGATTCCTAAAGGTTTCGCACCTACAGCACACATTACAGACACTGATGCACGAACGCAGATAGGTTTTACATATCTTAAGTATAAAGAAAGAATAAACCAGTCTGATAAACTCATTGATTTAAGTTAAACCACTTAAAATATGATCTGCATGCACAATAAACCGTACTAAAACTCAGGTTTTTCCATGTTTTAATAAAAACTCAGCTTTTTAATAAAACAATAAAGCATATCTCCGGTATCCTACGTTTTGTTTGTTATAAAGAAACTTTGCGCATCAGGCTCGTTCAAGTCCGCGGTGATACACACGCAGTGTCAGCAACTCACTCATCAGAATCTTCGGTAATCCTCGGCAAACTTCGTCACGGCTCATTCGGTTCTTGTTGAGTCCTCGGTAATCCTCGACAAACTTCGACAGTTGGTTGAACCGGCTCATTCGGTTCTTTTTGAGTTGGACGTGCTACTTCGGCTGTGCGTCTTGCGTCATCAACCCGGAACTAAAGTTCGATTCAGTTCGATTTGTGAACCAGCTCAAAAGAACGATTCATTCAAGAACCTAACATCACTAGATACTATTGTGGTGCAGATAATAAAGTATCATAAAGTTTCTCTATCATGAATGTTATATATAGTTATAGTATATAAGTTCTGAATCAATCACACTAGTTTTCTTCGAGCTCTGATGGGAGATGGATTCTTGTTTGTTGTCTTGAGGGCACATGACAGTCACCACCTTGGTGTTTCACAAAGCTAAAAGTGAATGTGGGTGATAAGTGGGCTACTTGACCACAGGTGAGGCTGGACTGATGTCAGTTTCAAGAAAACACCAATATGTATTCATTGAAAATGTCATCAGCCGGAGAATGTAAAAGTGTGTAATTACTGTTTCGTGAAAGCAAAGAGTGACAGATTATTTGTCCAATTACTAGTCGGTCAGATGTCGACTGTTGTATTAACTTGCCATTTCTTTAAACCATATGTCACTAATCAGAATTATGATTATTAGTGTTTTTGGTACATTTATATTTTTGTACATTTTGACAGATAATTATATAATTTTGCTTACATTAATTTTAAATTAAATTACTTTTTTTTATTTGTTTGTTTATTCATGATATTAGCATTTATTTTTCACCTGGTGTACCACACTTTGGCTCACCCAAATCTAAATACTACTACTAGTACTAATGGTAACATTTTATTTTATGGTCTCTTAACTAGTTGCTCATTAGCATGCATATTACTAGAATATTAGCCATTTATTAGTAGTAATTAAGCACTTATTAATGCCTTATTCTACATGACCTTATTCTACATCCCTAATCCTACCCAATACCTAAACTTAACAACTACCTTACTAACTATTAATAAGCAGCAAATTAGGAATTTATTGAGGGAAAAATCATAGTTAATAATGAGTAAGTGTTCCCTAAAGTGTTACCATACTAATAAATGAGCTAACCATTAACTGTGACTTTTGCCTAATAAACTCCTAATTTGCTGCTTAATAATAGTTAGTAATGTAGTTGTTAAGTTTAGATATGGTGTCAGATTAAGGGATCTTAAATATGGTCATGCAGAATAAGGCTTTAATATGTGCTGCTGAAGTACTAAAACAGCCAACATACTAGTAATATGCATGCTAATAAGCAACTAGTTAATAGTAAGAATTAGCTCTTAAAATAAATGGTTTCTTTAATTATTATCTGTATATAACATGTATATTTTAACATAAAGTATAAAATATGTTAATATGTTACTAAACTAGTGGTGTGACACTCTAATAAGCATTTATACAAATCACAGAAATATTAAATTCTTCTTCTTATTATTATTTTTTACAGTGAGCTGCATTTTATGAATATGTTTTCATTACTGAATGAAATGTAAGGATACATCCAATGCTGCCTTAAAATTTGACTAAAATAAATCTTAGGAGGCAGCATAATTAAGTTGACTTCCTTATGCTGTCTAAGCAGGCAGATCACTAGGTTTTGGAACAGAGCCATAGTTTGTGTGCTGTTTCATCATAGTCGATAAGATGTGTTAATCTAGTCTTTAAGCAGAAGACAAAACTGAACATAAAATATTGATTGGTATATTAATGCTGCATGTGTTTTGAAATATGAACACACAGTAACGTACAAAATTAACATAGAGCACGATAAGCAAACACTTCTTGGCACAGTCATTATACAAGTACACTTTACTTTATTTTCATTTATGTATGAGTATGTATGTTCCAGGAAGAGTTTGCCCTTTTTTTATCATCATTACAATAGTTTACAGTAAAGGGTAGGGTATGTAATGTTTTCACAAAAATTTCTAGTTCTACTGACTGATATAAAATCAATAATTAAAGTGGTCTGTTCTGAATGTAATGATAGGCTGTCCTACCTGCCTGTCAACCTGTGTGTTTGCATACTGCCAAAATACACAGGGTAAACTAATATAAGGGTAAGCATAAGCAGTGTTTTTGACGGCATGTTTGGGTTTCAATAAAGTTTTAAGTTTGACACGTAGGCTAAAAATAATCCTAATATTTTAGAAATTTTATGGCATGTCTCTGTTGAGACATGCCTTCACTTTTATAGAAGAGATATGTTTGTGATGTTTGAGTTTGGGGAGATGTGACCTGACAAA
>JAFVLL020015414.1:0-14455 GCA_021397915.2 Tor tambroides
AAGTCTGCGGTGTGTGTCTGTCCTCCATACTCCTGTAAGGCAAGAATAGATGATTTACCCTCCATCTGATCCCTTTGAAGATTCCCAGTCAAGTACTCGCCTTCACGCTACCATTTCTCATTACCTGCTGTGTCATCAATAAACTTACCATTAACCATCGTTCTGTCTCCGTCCACTTCTGTAACAACCAGCAGCAGCCTGAACTATTGATACAAGGCAGGATAGATCCATGCTTTCAAGTTGTTTACACCAAATTATGGCTCTACCATCCCAATGTCTCAGCAGAAATCAAATCTCATCAGACCAGACAAATGTTTTAGAATGTACATCTAACTGAATTATAACCCCATGAATTACAGTAAATGGTACATTAAAATATGATAACACCAGTAGCAACGTGCCTTCTGGTTTCTAAACCTGGGATCCCTAATGTTACCTTTTCACTTAAAAATAGAAATACTGGTAACACTTTATTTTGATAGTTCACTTTAGACATTCTATTAACAGTAAGCAACTTTGCAACTAAATGTCAACTAGCAGTCATTAGACTATTAGTAGACTGTCTGCTTAATATCTTCTAACACTTTAGTTTGATGGTCCCACAACATACAACATAGTGACTATAAGAATCTTTGCAAGTATATGTCAAACTTATTCTACTAACCCTTAACGTAACCTTACAGTCTACTCTGAGAGTTAGTAGACATGTAGTTGCGAATTAATGATAATTAGTTGACGTAGTTGCAAAGTTACTTATAGTTAGTAGAATGTCTAAAGTGGACTATCAAAATAAAGTGTAACCGAAATATTATTTTAAAGGGTAGACACAAATCTTTGATTTTCACCCTATTTTAATGTCATGGATCACTATTTTCCAAAAACCCAAAATTGGATAATTTAACCTCAAAACTCTTTTGCCTGACTAAATCTAAAAAATGTTGATGACAAAATTGAGAAGAACATAGCCATTCATTAAATGTGTTGGGATGAGATTTTGTGCCATCTATGGTCAAGAGAGAGAGAGGGAAAAAAAGTTGGGGGTCATCTTGACCTGGGAGGTATCTTCCCACCTTACCCTGCTATTTTACCCAATATGTGTGTGAGTAGTGTACTTTTAATGCCTACTAGAGTAGCACATTTTTAGCTTAGTGACATAATAATAATGTCATAATCTGTTGGAATCAATGTCAATTGAATCTCACATTCTCTTACTATGAGGATTGCTATTTGTGTTGCACACAGAGTTGCAACTTTTAGTGTTTCAAATCAGTTATGTCAGTCACTTATAAGGTTAGCAAGGTTCACAAAGGACAGCTTCAGTTTTTGATGCCTTCAGAGTGAGAACGGGTTGTTTAAATGCTCTGTGAATGCCCTCTTAGAAGATAGGTGCTTATACCTGGACACCAAGGCAGATAAAAGCAAGTGAAAGCTGAAGTCTCTGTCCCCTGTCATATTCAAGAGTTGTGACTTTGCCAAATTCTTTCTTGCTCTCCCTGTTGGTATGTAGGGCAAATGTTCTCCTTATGAAGAGCACAGCAAATTCACTTTGCAAAATAGACCAAACAAATTTAGGCTCAGTGTTGAGGGTTGCTTGAGAACTAACGTGATAAACACTAGACCTTACTGCATGTCTGCAAGTGCTTCACTCTCACTCTTCAGGGCAGGGCAGCATTTAATTGATCAACTCCCTCGCTGTCTGCAACAACAGCTGCTCACCGGGTGTGTTATTGAGGCTCTCTTCAGCTGATAAGTGAGGTTATGGTAAAATGTGCAACCTGTTATGTCAGAACTGGGCTGGTATGAAGACTCTTGGGCTGAGTGTCTCAGAAAGGCATCTCTGAATGTGATTGATGTATTTTGGCAAAATACATGGCTTATTTACATATCTCAGTCATAGTATAGGTCGTTTATAAATGTAATGTACAGTGGTCTGTAAATGTATGGTCACATGACAAATTTTGTAATTTTCCACATATCTCTACTGACTATTTCTTGCTATTATAGCAAATAAAAAAGTGAGACATATTTATTAAAAGTCTGGAGAAGTATTTGAACCCATGAGCAGTATTTTCCCACATGAGCACCAATGCTGAAGCATGTACTAACCACTAAGCCACAGCACTAGTACAAAACAGTATTTCTAACAGTGCAGGTAGAGTAAATAAAAGAATGAGTCTAGTTTTACAATGTGTTTGAGATTCTTTAGCTAACACAGACTAGTTCCTGTATTACCTCAGGGCAGCAGATGGTGTAAAGGTGACCAGACGCCCTCTCACCAGTAAAGAGTTTCAACATCTGAAATGCTGAATGTCTACGTTATTGAGAAAAAGAGTGGAATGGCAAACCAGCTGTTAAATTTTTAAAAATAAGTTTCTTTAGAGCAGATGCATCATGCCTTGAAAAAAAAATCCTTGCCTCGGAGGAAGCGAAGAGATATCTTCATTCTGTTAGTTGACCTGTCATTGCATCATGCATTCATCAGGCATCTGCCACATATTGATTCAAGTGGGTCAGTTCTAAGCTAGTCAGACCTGCCCATATGATTATCTTTTGTAAGTAATAAATGGTCAAACTTTAAGATCCAATCAAGCTCTCTTCAATCTCTGAGTGTATCTGTCAAGCTCTGTGAAGGAATGTACCTCAGTGACAGAATAACTCTTGATCTAGTAATGAGAGCTGCTCATGCTCTCTACAGGGAGGCCCTGGGGTTGTTCTTACAGTGTTTGGAGCTGTAGGGAGCCACTGGTTGCCAGTAAAAACAGAGTAAGTGGCACACAGAGCTGTGAGAATAATAAGTGGTGTCATAAATATGTCATTATGTCTGCTCTGATGTCATTATGTCTGCTTGGCAGGAGTTGTTCTCTGTGGTGTAGAAAGCCATTATTCCACCCCTTGCTGCCTTTGTGTGTCTCTAAATTATCTTGTTTAATACAAAGACTCACACTATTAATGACAAGAGAGGAAAAGTCTTTGTGAACTTTATAGTCTTACATAAATTGGAAGATCTTATATAATTGACCATGTTAACAGTGTATTTTAGTAGTATTATAGTATTAAAGGAATAGTTCACCCAAAAATGAAATTTCTGTCATTATTTACTTACCTTTATGTCATTTCAAACTCATGCAGAAAGTTTATTATTATTATTATTATTGTTATTGCTGAAATGAGTTGAAATGAGCATCAGAGCTGTACTTGATTCAAAATGCTGTTATACACTATTAATCTGCTATAACTCGGTTTACTCTTCCTGATGTTGTACTTCCTGGTCTATAGACAAGATGACTAAATGTCAACCCTGATGTTGTCAGCAAAACAAACGCATGAGTATAAAAATTGACATTACTGGACTGATTCAACCATGTATTAAGGAAGAATACAGATGAAAAGTAGTGAAGGTTCTGGCTTCATAGTGCAAAGGTAATTTATCTCATCAGTGTGTCCTTGGAGGACTCTTCCTTTTATTTTGGATAAGTGGTGGTGCTGGCAGCCTAATATATGGGCTATTAAAGATTGCAGGTTCAATTCCAGGTAAGGCTAAGCATGGCCGTAGCCAGGCTTTGAAAATTAGTGAGGTCCGGGGGGTGGTGGTGGTGGGGGGGTGTTAAAGAATTGTAGAATTGTGCTATAATAACCTCTACAAATACAACTAAATATATACACTATCAACACTTTAAAAGAAGTGTGAAAGATGTTTTCTCTGTTTTGGAGGGATGATCATTTTTAAATCATAGCCTATTTATTGCATCAAATTTTTTAAAAACTTTACTATTGTTAGGGGTGGATAATTTTATCAGCTGTTTATTATTCATGCAACAATACATTATTACTGTTACAGTTTTTATTAATAACCATTGCTATATAGATGATCAGTCTAACATCTAATTTAAATTAACTAATTTAACTACTGAATGACATAGCAAAGACTTATGGCTAGTGCTACTGTTTTGACAGCGTTGATAACGTTTCTGACCGAATGTGCTATCCTACAGGAATAACCTGTCCATGGGCTTTTTTGATTACTGTCGGTTTACAGTAAGTGCCGGAGATGCAGTATTGCCAGATATTGCTACTGAAACAAACAAAAACTGAAAAATAAATCAAAATAAACCAAAATTATTTCAAATCTTTTGCAAATAAGATAATACAAATATATTGCTGGCCCTAAACTGCAACCTACTTTATCAACTTTCTAAAGTGTCAAATTAAGTGGAAAAGACAAGTCCAAAACGCTTAAAAAAGCTGGATCTGGCAACACGCCCGCTGCGCCCGCACCCTCACTCGCAATTCTCTCAAGAAGACTCATTCACTCCGGCAGCGTCTCGCCGCTATCATTTTCATATCACGAACGCTAAACATTGTTGCAAACTGTCTAAAAAGAATTATACATGTCATGCAGACATTCATATGAAGAGTTTAACAGCAAATTGGTCATTCAGAGAACAAATTTTATTTTTGAACATGAGAAATTTATCGAGGTCCGGTCCTCAGTGATCTCATAGCTGGCTAGGGGGCTGAGGCTAACTGTATTTAGTACTGATCCATCAACAATATGTGACCACAACTATATGTGACCCTGGAACACAAAACCAGTCATAAGTGTCAATTTTTCGAAATTGAGATTTCTGCATCACATGAAAGCTGAATAAATAAGCTTTCCATTGATGTATGGTTTGTTAGGATAGGACAATATTTGGCTGAGATACAACTATTTGAAAATCTGGAATCTGAGGGAGCAAAAAAATCAAAATACTGAGAAAATCACCTTTAAAGTTATCCAAATGAAGTTCTTAGCTATGCATATTACTGATCAAAAATTACGTTTTAATATATTTACAGTAGGACATTCACTAAATATCTTCATGGAACATGATCTTTACTTAATATCCTAATGATTTTTGGCATAAAAGAAAAATGGATCATTTTGACCCATTCAATGTATTTTTGGCTATTGCTAAAAATATACCCCAGCGACTTAAGACTGGTTTTGTGGTCCAGGGTCACATATATTATTGTCTTGCTGAGCAACCACATTCTTCAAAATATCTTCTTTTATGTTCAACAGAAGAAAGAAAGTCATACAGGTTTGGAACAGCTTGAGGGCGAGTAAATAATCGTGTAGTTTCTATTTTTGGGAGAACTGTCCCTTTAATCTGAATTACTTTAATTTTCACCAAACCTGTTAACCTGCACCCCCCATTTTGGGCCTCACAGCTGAAATTGACCTACTTAAATTAAAATGGTAACATTTCCTGACAATAATGTGCTACACACACAATTTAGGTATCTTTGGAAAGAAGACACTCTAGGCTTTACTATCCATCATCCAGAATTGATAATGCTCAAAAAAATAAAGAGTTATAGACACTGAAGTGCCTTGAAAATGTTTTACGACACTGAATGTTTTTTTTATTTCATAAACAAATACATGAAATAAGTCCTGGAGCAATCCAGAAAAGTAATGGGTTGAAAGTCACATGTCTAATGAGTTTATATTTCAAATTTGAAGACGATACCTTGAAAAATGAGATTCCTGCAAACATTTTTCTGAGAATATTTATAGTCCCCCCACCCCCCTCTGTTTGATGAAAATTACCACCAAATGTACTGAAGAATTCCACAAACTATTTTAGTCATTATACATAGTTTTTCAATTATAAAATAATAGACAGAACTTTAGACATCATATAAGTGATTTATTTGAGCACTAAAAAATACAATAAGAATAATTTGAGTAATAAAAAAGAAAAAAAGAAAAAGAAAAAAAAAAGAATTTGCTTTGTGTCCAGTAGCCTACATACTCAATACTCTGACTGCCAGAGATAAACTGAAATTGCCAGACATTCACACTGATTGCAGTCAGTAATCATAGGCTGATTCGAGTCCATAGAGATGATAATAACACACATCATCAATAATAGCCAGTCATTTACAGCCGTCATAAAGTCGGTAATTACACGCTGATGTGCGTTTATAGAGATGTAAATCATGCATATACAGTCACGTTCTACACAAGACACACACACACACACACACATATGGTAAATGTTGAAAAAAAAAGAAAGAAAAAGAGTTATTTGTGCAAAAAGGCGATCGCTAAGTTGCGCCCCCCTCAGATGACAGGTGCGTCACAGCGTGCGTCACGCGGCGTCACGAGAGAGCGCCAAATTCAAATAAACAATATTCCGCGGATCTGTGACTTTTTTTTTTTGGATGGTTTCATTCTGTTTGTAAAACTGTATGCTACAAAACCGTGTTGTTGTTTTTTTACCACCAAGACGCTGTTTTTGAGCGTAATTTATTCCATAACGGACACAAACAATAACTCTCCCGGAGAAAAGACGTAAACAAAGGAATATCCATCCAAATTACAGCGTTATTGTTTCGTTGGACTAAAAGTGCTGGAAGAAATGCTGTTCTGTGGACCCTTACCTCTCTAACTAAACCGGGATTTCAGCAGTGGACGCGTTTGTGACTCGTTATTACAATGATAACGGTAGGTACTGCTTTTTCATTCTGCATGTTTTGATGTGTACTGCTTACACAAATGTAGCAAATACATACCTTATAAGCTTTCAATCGTCGATGCTTGAGGCTTAGACCTTCAGAATGATATATAGTTTGTCAAGATTAACTTTTTCCCACTTCATTTATTCTATTCCAAAACAATGACACGTGCAAACAAAGAGCGTTCGGTGCGTCGGCGTCCTGGTGCGGATTAACAGGTAAACAAAAATTCTGGGATCATTTTAAACATGTCATTCCAAACCTGATCAAAACATCTGTGAGATAACAAGTGTAAAAGAATGTGTCGATTGGCCCCTGGGGTCCTGTTCTGCATATCTGCATATGCTGTGAATTAAAACAAAAGCATTCTCAACTCGTTCAGATGTATGACAAAAGACAAGTGTGAATGCGCTCAGGGGTGATGAGAGAAATGGAATCCATGAAATATTCATGCCTCCCATTTTATCTAATATCACAGGCCTAAAAACCTTGACAATTAGCAGACTCTCTGCCCACATTGATTTCCTTCAGAACAGAGAGGCAAAACAAGCCTCAAAGTCCAGTCATCAGCACAGGAAATGACTTACTTACTCACTCTCTCTCTCTCTCTCTCTCTCTCTCTCTCTCTCTCTCTATTACGGCCAAAATGGGTGATAGCAAACACTGATACAGTAAACAACATCCGGCATGAAACATTTTAAGACCTATTTTCCTGACAACACTTGCTATCCATCAAAAGTTATTGAATTTCAATGTTTTGACAGAAGACAGAACCTTAATGTTGTCTGGTTATGTTTGCCATCTCATGACGCGTTTGTGCCCTTATTAATGTAAAGCAGGAGTTCTTAAACAGTCCCAGCCTGGGACTCACACTTACAAAATCATGCAGTATACTGTTTTTCGCTGTATTTTGCAATGTTTTTTTCTTTTTTTATGATTAAAACCGTTTTAAAATTTAGTCTTTTAAAGACAAATAAAAGAATTATGCACAGTAAAAAACTGATTCATAAAAGGACTTCATATTAAATAAAATAAATATATTTATGTTAAATAAGAACATGCATACATTATGTGAACAAATACCTCAAGACACACCGTAAAGTAATGCAAGGTAAAGCATTTACATTCTTGGTGTAAAGACACACATGAACAGCTGATCCTAGCGGAATGTTTCTGTGCTTGGGGTGAGTAAAAGACCTTCCTCTGTACTCCACCCTCTTCATGTATTCTCTTCCTGGCTTTGATGTGGAACCTCAAAGAGGGACTTCAAAGCCTCTTCTGGAAGGAATGGTGAGAATGTTTATGTGAGGAAAATGTCAATACTTGGAGTCTATCAGCATAATCAAATTACTTATCACAGCTAATAAGCTTGTGGCAGCATTGCATCAACAAGCTGATATGATCTTTGTTGCACTCAAGAGCTGATCAGGAATGTTGTTTGCCAAGGATCAGGTGTAAGTCGCAAGAGTTGCTGGAGTGTTCCAGGGAGGCAAAAGGAGGGAGAAGCAGAGATAAAGCACAGAGATTGTGTTTATAAGTTTACACTTTTTATTGACCTGCACCTACCCAAGGATGTAGGAAATTAACTAGTACCCACACAACCCAATAAAACAATAAAACTGCTAACCCGAACTGGATCCTGAACCCGCTCCATTATTAGAAGAAGAAAAAAAAAGATGGTAACTCATTAAACTGACATGAACAAAAAAAAAAAAAAAGAAAGAAAATGACATTAAAAGATACTTTTTTCACATTTACTTTCAATATTGACTATATTAAAAAGGAATAATTCATTGAATCGGTGGTTTGCACAGTATGTTTTCAGAATGTGAAATGGCTGTGAGGTGGGTTTCCTGCAATGGGGTCAAGAATTGACTGTTAACCCCCACTAGATGATTTAAATACAGCATTCTGTGATCAAAAAGCATCTCTGACACCAGTAAAATTAGCAGTGGTGACTCAGTGGGCAGCACTGTTGCCTCACAGCGAGAAGGTCCCTGGTTTGAATCAGTATAGGGCTTTGCGTGTGGAGTTTGCATGTACTATCTGTGTTGGCTTAGGTTTCCTCCACAATCAAAAGACAAGTAGGATAGGTGAACTGGAGACACTATAATTGTTATAAGGATAATGTTTATTCTATTGTCAAATTTTCACTCTTCACATCCCATCTGGCCAAAATATATTTTAAATATATGCTAAATATATGTTGTAAACAGTGAAGCTCAATGAAATATTTAGTTTCAACCTTCACATACCAAAACATATTTTTAAAAGTTTTTTTTTTTATATGCTTTCAAAAATATACAAAAAGACCAAAAGATTATAGCTTTATATATATATATATATATATATATATATATATATATGAAAATATAAAAATATATCTTTTGGCATATGAGATCACCAAACAACACTACACTACTGGTAATGGAGATATGTCATTGGTTACAAGCAGTACTAAGAGTTTAGAATGCTTCCAGATTTATAGATCCACGAATCTGAGCAGGTGGCTTTCACAGTAATTATTTCCATAATACATTTAGAAATATCAGTAGGTATTCTTGCACACTTATTAACTTATTGACACAAGTCAAGTGACTTGTCCAAGTTTGGTTTCTCATTAGACCAGCTATAACTTGATTTACGTCTCCTGAGAAAACATCTGATATGAGGGTGCCTAAAAATTGTTTGTCAAAATGAGCAGTTATGATGCTTTTGAAATACAGCCATACCTGTCATGACTAATTTGCTCTTGCTTCCATTCTACTGATTGATACTCGCCTGCAGTGCACCTGGCTCCTGCACATTTCTTGCGACCTGTCACCTTCCTGTCACTCAGCTGTGAAACCCACGGAAACCAAAATAATACAGCCACGAGTCAGACAGGCTTAGTCTTCCTCCTAAGCACTGGCTGTTCTTCCCAATCTATTAGACAGAGCTTGTTAAGTCACCCTATGTCCGCCTCTCAGTCAAGACCCTGCCTCAAAAGACTGCACCCTTGATGCTTACTTCTGCACTCTTTCTAAAAATGACAGTGGGGGACAAACTGTGAAAGATCAGTCACATTTGATCTCAACCCAGGGGTTTAGATTTACGATCAGTGTGTTATGGCCAAAATTCAGAGAGAAGCTCTGTTCTACAAGCTCATGAGCTGCTTTACTGTTCATTTAGTATTTATTATGATCATACAGTCTGCAGTAACAGTAGAAATGTTATATATGCACACTATATAATATATTTTATATTACAGTATCTACCCATTCATTCAGGTATTCTCTGCCTTTGGCACCAAGATACTTGGACAAGTTCCATAACCCTACATAAGACATGTAATTTAAAAAAAGGATGGATATTCTATTCTATTCTATTCTATTCTATTCTTGTAATAACATATTATAGTTAATATTATAATAATTAATTTCCCCTCAGGATCAATAAAGGAAGCCATATTTTAAGGAGTCATATTTTCAAAACAAGCTATGGATAATATGTAAGAATTATGGAAACCTCTCATTAGGACAAGTACAAATTAGAATCAATAGTTTAGGCCGCCATGAATTATAGACTAAGCTGTCAGATTTTCTACAGGGTAAAATCTGTTCGGTTCAAATAATCTTTTATTCTAGAAAAGAAAAATCAATGTATTTGTTAGCTTTTCGAGAAAAAAAAAAAAAATGAGAGAGCTGACGATACTACAATCATTAGGAGTCTGATGAAAGAAAACTTTGTGTTAAGGGGCCACAACAGAGTCTACCTACTGTCAGAATAATTTAATTTAGCCCTATGTAACTACAGAAGTTTTTGTTGTTGTTTTTCATATTAGTACACTTACATCTGCATTTCAAATTAAATTAAATAACTGTGCATTGTTTTATCTAACAGAATATGTAATATTGTTTGAAATTGCACACATGTATCATATTGGTTTATGCAGTGATAATTTTGCTAATAGTATGCCCAACCCAGCACCAGTAAGCTAACTCCAATAAGCACAACTGCGGATCTGAGATGAAGTTCATTTAGAATGTTCTTATACAGTACTTTTTTTTTTTTTTTTTTTTTTGCTAAACCAATGTCATCCATAATTACTACAGCATCTGAATGTGGAAAATGAAAGATGCATGCTGTCGATTCTCATTCACATCATAAGTTGCAAAAGTGTTGTCTCCACAGCAAAGACTTCTCATGCTGCACTCTATACTGTGAGTCACTTAGATTAGATAACCCTTGTAAAAAAGAAGTAAACTTTTGGCATACTTTTAAAAAGAGTGCTTATTACAGAATTTTTATATATTTAAGTGCAAACTCATTGTTTTAAGAAGCTTGACATTAATCTAATGTCTTTGAAATATGGCTATATTTGGCAATGTGTACTACCAAATGTACTGAGAAGCATTGAAAACTAAAATATATTTTAATGTCATTTCTACTGAAACTTGTATGTCAAGTATTTAAATATATTTGTAATTACACATTTGTAATGTTAAAGTTGCAATTTAGTACATTTAAAACATAACTTGAAATGTAATATTAACACGCTACAGTTAAAATGATAATCAAGTACTTTATATGTGCAACACAAAAAAATGTGTGTACATCTTCAAAGCATGATAAAATAGTATTAAAACAACCATTTAACATATGTGTCAAAGTAAAAGTGTTAATTTGATATTATTACAAAGTGTACTTTTTAAAAGTGTACTTAATTGTGTTATGAGACATTAATTAAAGTGTATTATATTGTATAGGTTGATTATATTTAAGTACTCTTAACTGGCTTTTTATTTCATTAAAATGTTATTACCTGCAAGCTTTTATATATATATTAGTGCTGTCAAACGACTAATCGCGATTAATCGCATTCAAAATAAAAGTTTTTGTTTGCATAATATATGTGTGTGTATTGTGTATATTTATTATGTATATATAAATACAAACACATGCATAAATGTATTTTGAAAATATTTACATGTATATACATTTATATATTAATATTCTTATATTTTATATTATATATATAAGTATATTTAATATATAAACAACATATTTTTCTTAAATATATACATGAATGTGTTTGTATTTATATATACAAAATTAATATACACAGTACACACACACATATTATGTAAACAAAAACTTTTAATTTGAATGCAATTAATCGCGATTAATCGTTTGACAGCACTAATATATATATATATATATATAGACATTTATTATTTGAAGTACTCTATAATACAATTAAGCATTCAGTACAATTAAGCACAGTTCTTGCTTACATGAGAAACATTGACCTGCCAACTAGTTACTGTTTTTTAGTAAAACCGAATATCTGTATGAGTCTAGTATATTTGTACTTATATTTGTACTTATATTACTTATATTTTTAATACTTTAAGCACTGAATGAAATATAGAACAAGTATGGGGATAAGATAACCCCATCCCCCTTTACTTTTTCTCTTGACAATACAGTAGATGTAACAAAATCTTAGCTCATCTGATAAATTGCTATGATTAGCAGGGAAGGCCTTGAATGGGCAGTAAAATATGTAATTATTCATATGCCTGTATATAAGAATATGTTTAACTTTCAGATGAATCTTTTTCACTGAGATTCTGTCAGATTCTTTGTCTGTCATCAGTTATTAATTTGTTCACTTGAATTGTCAAAAACAGATCTTTAATAAATAGAATAGTTGATTAAGTATTTTACATGAATGACACTTAAGAAAATAAAATATTAAAGAATAAATATTTATAAGTATGACAACAAAGGTCATTTCTGTAAATGTTTAGCAGGTAGTAGTTGGTAGGATGGCCTCTTTTGAATAATTTTAAACTTTGTGTAATGACAACTAAATTATATTTACATTTATATTTAGTCATTTAGCAGATGTTTTTATCGAAAGCGACTTACAAATGAGGACATTAGCAAATTAGTGCATGTTTCAGTTGATTTCACTTAATAACATATTGGATGATCCGTCATCATCCTGCACATGTTAGATTGATATCTAAATATGTAAAGTAAAAGCATATTGTTCTTAACAAGGGCATTTTCCCTCATCTACCCCTATTTATAATGAAAATTCCCTTTTCAAGTTATTTGCAATGCCCTATCCACAAAGGGCATACCCCTAATATTTTGGCCAAAGCAAGGTCTTTTATAAGCAGATTTTTATAAGGCAGCATACTTTTGTTGCCTACTGAGTTTGCATTAGAAATGCATATGATGCCTAAAAATATTGCCATGATGGCAGCTTTCTAGATTTTGGAACAGAATTACAGCCTCAAAGGATGTAAAGGAAAAATAATTTTAATTCGCCAGTAATATTAAGTGAGCTTTGTAATCTCCGCTTAACTGGCTTTAATGCTGCTGGTTTTTATTGGAGGAGTATTTCTGGTAACAGGCAAGTGTGCTCTTGATTAGGTTTACTCACTCCAGTCTCTCTATTTCTTTTGCAGTGATGAGGTGGAGAATTCATAGTGTGCCTTGAGGCAGCAGAGAGAGCACTTTTACTAACAGAACACTTTTTTCTCTCTCCCTCTCCTCTTCAAAAAGCAAAGCCTTTCTAATTTCTTAGACACAACACTTCTTTCTTAGAATAGAATGATTTATTTCTGTTGTCTGCTTAATGGTGGTTTTGTAGACAAAAATTTTCTCCCCAAACATTATTTGCCCATCTAAACTGAACTTTGTGCTGATGCTACTTTGCTGTAATTCCCTTTGTTATGAAAGCGTCTACTCAAAGTTTTTGTGACTTATATTCCATTTCTGTTAGCACTGAATATCTACAGTATATTTTACTCATTAAAGCTGACAAAATAAACTTTAAGCAGATACAAAAAAAATGAAAAGAAAGACTTGTCCAGAGAAAGAGAAAAATAATTTCACCATGTTCTTTTAAGTGTTTGAGATGGTTCATCCAATGAGTTCAGGTGAGTGGATGTTAATATTGACTCAGCTTGATGTGGGGACCTTCTGAGACAGAGAGATGTGTCAGCAAACACTGGCCAATACTTAATCACCACCAGGGCATAAAACAGGATCAGAACAGGATCAGCATTGATCGGCAGCTTAATCGCAGTGTTCTGTAAGATAGAGATTGTGTGTGTGAGTGTGTGCCCATTGCCCATTCATGTGTAAGTGGGTCACACACTCTGATCTGTCTTCTCAACCCCATATAAACCCTAACATGACACCCCTTTGTGATACAAATAACAGCAGGGCCAGTAAGCCCCAATTTAAGTCACACACCAATAGATAGATAGATACTTTTACAAATGCAATTCCTGAATAACTCTCTGCCCTCTATAAGGTGATCATGAAGTTTGCTTGCCAAATGTCTAAAATACATAGCGACCTGAATGATTAACCTGAATGATTAATGATTATGCACATGCCAAGCAAAACTAACCAGCTTTATATATATTTACATATATGTTTTTTAGCTGGTCGTAATATGAACTGTAAAATATAACTTTGCACAAATTCTGTCTTACAGTCTCATGCTAACATATTGTAGGTTTACTTTCAAAACATTGTGGTAAATGTGTTAAATAATAGTTACATAAATTTGGTGGGGTATGTACACTGCCCTCCAAAAGTTTGGAAACGCCCTAGAAAAGTGGGGTTTTGGACAATATTGGCATGAATCCTTTTTAATTTGTGATCATTTTGCACTGATAAGAGACAACACAAACTACGAAAACATATTTTATTACATAAACAGTTTATACATAGAAAAAACTTAAATTTCCGATTCATCAAAATATCCACCATTAGCAGCTATTACAGCTCTGCATAATCTGGGCATCCGAGGTGTCAGTTTATTCAAACATTGACTTTGAATTGCAATCAATTGTTGAAGCTACAGTATTAAGGTGTGCTGACCCAAAAATCTTTTAAAAACCTGGGCCAAGTTTAAACCAGTAACCAGGCATCACAG
>JAFVLL020015416.1:0-15607 GCA_021397915.2 Tor tambroides
TGGGTATTTAGTCTTGCCTGGTTAACCTCATGGATATGGCTGGATGTGTGTCAAAGACACTGATTATTACCTGACCCGACTCTGGTTTGAGTTGGCTGCCTGCGCTACTGCTCTTTATAAAACGTTTCTTGTGAGCCCAAATTACAGACTCCGTACATTTATTTTCAGGTAGTGGAACCAGGCACAATGGTCCCAATCTATCATTTTGTAGAGACTACTGCTGTTAGTCTCAGTTTCAGATGACAAGGTGGTTACCATGATAGCTTTTAAGGCTTTTTCCAAAGTTTGCAAGGTTTGCAATAAACGTCTAGCACCCTGGTTCACAGACAACACATCCCATACTAAAATGCATGACTGAGCTGTTTTAACTGAAAGAAACCTGTATATCTTAAAAAATATATTTTTTTTAACTACTTAAATTTCCTAATTGAACTAATCTTGGCTTAATCTAAGCCCTGTCTGTGAAACCAGGCCTAGATATTCAGAATATGTAGGTAGTCAATGTCTGGACTGATGCACTTAGTAGCAAGCAAACCAAATATGCTTGATCTTAACTGAATTTCACTACTGTGAATTAATCTGTATTTATTTTTTTTTACTTTTGAATGAAGGAATGAATGAATGAAGGAATGAATAATACCTTAATAAATAATAATTCCAATCATTCTGACAAAAGCATAACACATTTTCCTCTAAGTTCTTCTGGTGTTTTCTACTTTGTACACTGCAAAAAGAAATCATGGTAACACTTTACTTAAAGTCTTTGTGCATAATGCATTATAAAGGGTTATTTTAAAGGGAATACATTATAATTATTCATAATGTTCATTGTAATTCATTATACCTTGTCGTAAACCATTAAAACAGAATTATGCCTTGCATTACAAGGCATAGTGCATTAAAACTACTTATGCATTATACATAAAATGTTGCAAAAATCATTTACTTATAAGTATTATTTATATATTTATTTATTTTCTGTTAAAATAGGATTTAAATATATCTAATTTCTAATATAAAATTGTAATATACAGTGTTGATTCTCAAGTAAATTTGTTATTTTAAGGATTTTTCAGACATTTTAAATGGAAAACAAGTTAAAAAAGGTGAATTAAAAATTGAAGTAGTCATTTTTATAGTATATAACCACCCAGAATGAGAAAATGTACTGTAACTAATTTATGATGTGGTGAATTTATATGAAACTGTATGATGCGATTCATGTAGAAACAAAAGTATGCCCAAACATTTTCCAAAATGTGAGAATGTGTTGTATACAATCATTTTCAGAGAGCTTTCTCTGTCTTTAACTTAGACTATGGTATCAAGCATGTAAAACCTCCCCTTAATAAAAAATTAAATGTGAATGGTCACTTTACTAGCTTCGCCTGCATAAACTTCAAAGGGCACCAGACTTTAAGACTTTTTGTCCATATTTTCTGTGAGTTGGTTCCCAATTGTTGGTGTTAGGGGTGTGTCCACATGAAAGTTCCTCGCAGGTCTCCTTATTTGAGCTGGATGGCATGTGCGAATCGCCTCCCCAGGGGGTGGGCATGCCGCCATGCTCGTGTGCTCCCAGCCCCCACATCAGAGCTCAGGAACTCCCACATCCGCTCTACCCGTCGCCCCCTCCATCACGCTATTTTAAGAACCAAGACCGAGGAGAGTTGTATTACGCCCATACGTCTATAATCACTTCCATCAGCCCTCCTGTTTAGAGGATGGTCTCCATCTATAAAACATTCCCTGGTTACTGCACAAAGTTTTCCACAGAGCAATAGACAGCACCAGCTGAGCTGAGTCAGAGCTTGAGTCACTGTCATGGGTCGATGCCATTGCAGAGGTGTTGTAGCTGATTTCTAAATGCTGCCATTGTTCAGTCTTCAGCCAGGCAGCAAGGCGGTCCTATTGTTGAGTGTGAGTGGCTGAACCGAGCAGGCTGTCAGCGAAAATTGATGTTGAGCATGAGAACAAGGTTGTGGATGTGGTTTCTGTGGACATCCATGCTAGTTTATTGTTGTGGAAAGTAACAATCCCTCCTCAGAAGTGAACGACTGCAGGATCTCCATCCCAACCACTTCCCGCTTGTCATAAGTGTTTTTTATGAATTTGTTCATGTTATGTCCTGACGTCCCGTTGCTTGTTGCCATTTTTTCTCTTGATCTTGAAAAGTTAGGTTAAATTTGATTCGCTTTATTGGATCTTTGCATGCTATTGCAATGAGAACAACAGAATGTGATGTTTCGTTTAAATGGACTGCATTTCTTCTTCTGCAAATGTGTGTCACAACAGATAAGTTACTCTACAACAAGCCTGTAGTTACAACAGCCTGTCAGTGTGTTTCAGGATCTACTCCTAATGCCTGCCACAACATGTTTTTGTGGTTTAGACAAAGGAAGGAAAGACAGGGTAAGAAGGGCTCAAATCAGAGATTGTGTATGTTTAGAGAGTTGCTGTCTAGTGTAAAGTGAAGCCGGAGTGGTGTGTGATGTGGTTAGCCGCTTGCACATGGAGCCCATCCTTTGTCCGCTGGCTGATGAGATCAGAGCAGCACTAGCCGGAAACGGTCCTGTCCCGCTTTGCCCGCCACAAAGGGGCTTTGAATTCTGCGGTTATCTGCTCCAGTGGGCCTGCCGTGAGCCTGTCAAACAGCTCCATTATGAGCCTGCAGTCTCTGCTCCACTGCGAACAATTCCCATTAGCTATGATAGAGTGCCTGCTATCTGCATTAGCATAATTAGTGGGGGAATAGTTACTCAATATAAGTTCTGATAACTAATTGTACAACAAATTACTAAAATTGTAATCAGATTGGATCAGCTAGCTGTGGAAAGTTCTTAAATATAATCAACAAAGCTCAGGAAACCTGAGGCTTTTAAGGCCTACAAATCTTCAAAAGCTTTTTTTTTTCAACTGCAAACAAGGCTTTGTTAAAGTCTTGAGACAGTTTACTTTTCCACTTGTGAAAAACATGAATTTCTTTGATTCAATTAATTCATCACACTCAATTCTGCATCCTGTTTGCTAGTTTAATTCAGATATTTAATTGGTGCACTGCTAGCTCTTATACAGAAGATTAACGCATGTATAACTGCAGCTTATTTTTTAAAAATGTATTCCATGTGAAAATCAGCTATTATAAATATAAATATAGTAACAAATATATAACTGAAAGCTGTCTTGATGCAGATGACACAGGTTTGAATACCTATCACTGTTGGAGAGAAATTAACTGTACAAGAGGTACAGTTAATTTAATTAACTGTATAAGAGGGCAATAATTTTAAAGTTATATTATTATCAGACAACATGATTAAAGGGATAGGTCACCCAAAAATGAAAATTACCCCATGTTACTCACCCTCAAGCCATCCTAATTGTAAATGACTTTCTTTAAAAAAATGTCCTGGCTCTTCCAAGCTTTATAATGGCAGTGAATGGGTGTCGAGATTTTGAAACCCAAAAAAACTGTATCAATCCATCATAAAAAGTGCTCCGCACAGTTCTGGGGGGTTTATAAAGGCCTTCTGAAGTGAATGAATGCATTTTTGTAAGAAACATATTCATATTTAAAACTTTATAAACCATGATCTCTAGCTTCTGCGAACTGTACGTGCGTTCACGAGAGAGTGACTTTCCATATGATTGAGGGAGGATGTAGTCATAGCTCAAGTTCCGGTGAGAATATGCTAGTGTCACAAGATCCAAGTTTTGTTTACAGCAAAGGGAACCCAGTCTCCTCTTGGCTTATATTGAAATCCTCTGACATTTTTCTTTACAAATCCTTGTTTTGTACTTCTAATTCGTAACTGGTGTTTTGTTTTGCTCTCTCCTCAGCGCTTCCACGTTCATGACTTCTCACCGGAGCTTGAGCTACGACTACATCCTACGTCATCTGCTGGAACGCCACTCTCTCGTGAACATGC
The DNA here is from genome assembly GCA_021397915.2 of Tor tambroides. NCBI lineage: Eukaryota > Metazoa > Chordata > Actinopteri > Cypriniformes > Cyprinidae > Tor > Tor tambroides. The sequence continues at coordinate 3,927 of JAFVLL020015416.1, forward strand.
GTACGACAGTTAGTAGAAGTTAGAGATTACGTTTTATAAAATTTTAAATATGGATTTTTTTTTTTTTTTTTTTTTTTTTTTTTACAAAAGCACAGATTCACATCAGGGGGCCTTCATTAAAAAGACTATTGTATATCAACACCTATTTTCGTAAAGCCCCCTCACGATTGTAAAGCGTTTTGGGTGTACAGCAATACACAGTGAAAGCGCTATATAAATGCCTCACTCATTCATTCATTCATATTTACTGCCATTATAAAGCTTTGAAGAGCCAGTGAATATTTTTTTTTAATATACTGTAACTCAGATTGGCTTGAGGGTGAGTAAATCATGGGGTAATTTTCATTTTTAGGTGAACTATACCTTTTAGTTCAAAACATCAGTACTTATCCAGTACTAAAAGATCAAGTATTTCAATTAGATAGCATAAACTGTAATATATTAATTTACGCTAATAAGTTTACGCTAATAAAACATTTTAAAAGATTTGTGCTTTAGTTCAGTATTTAACTAAATATTCACATAAAAAGACATTTTGGTAGAGCATGTTTGATTATTGTCTCAGCTGCTTTGTTGCAAGGATTATGTGGAATGTAGTCTGACATTAAAACAGTGTTTTAACAATGTGTTTTGTCACACATTGTTAATTGTTGGAAAAGTATCTTGTTACTGTAAAAGCTGAACTATTTAAAACAGATGAAGTACTGTTATGCTACTGAAAAAAAATTAGTACTAGTAGCTACTTTATGTATAGTTAGTTACTTTTTGTTAGTAGTTTATAGTGTCAATACTTTTTTAGAGCTTATAAATCTAAATAATTTTCTTTAAAGGGACAGTTCATCCAAAATTGAAGTTTGTGGCATCATTTACTCACCCTCAAGTTGTTTCAAACCTGTATGAGTTTTTTCTTTTGTTGAATACAAAAGAAGATATTATAAAGAATGTGGGTAACCAAACAGTTAATGGTAGCCATCAACGTACATACTATGTATTTTTTTCTGTACTATGGAAGTCAGTGGCTGCCATCATCTATTGTGCTCAACAGAAGAAAGAAATTCATGTAGGTTTGGAACAACCTGAGTGTGAGTAAATGATGACTTAATTTCTGGGCAAACTATCCCTTTAATTTATTTTTTTTTCAAACAGCTAATTTAAATCCAGTTAATCAAATCAATTCAGCAGTTCACAGATGTATTTTTTGGCGTTTTTACCTTTATTAGGAGAGGACGGTATTTTAGACAGTAAGCGAAGTGGAACAGAGAGAGGGGGAACCGGGAAAAGTCCACAAGCCAGGACTTGAACTCGGGACTGCCCACAAAGCTATTGGCACCGACAGTTCAGCAGTTCTTTATCATCACATATCATCGCATGATCCTCGACATCCCCTAATGTCATATTAGTTAGACTCTGAGTATACTGCACTTTGCACTGTCCCTATGAAAAAATATAATTTAAACCCAATGTTGCTGGACACATCCTTAAAAAATTGCATGCTCTAAATGTTTAAATAAAGCCATATGTAGGCACAGTGTGCTTTTTATTACATTAATTAATGTAATGTAATTTACTTTACTATCCCAGACAGCAAGCAGTGTTGGCCCAGATCTGGCCCACATCTGGCCCACATCTGGCCCACATCTGGCCCGCATGGATTTCACATGGGCCAGATGTGGGCCGGATCTGGGCCAAAACTATGTTGCTGTCTGGGATGTCACAGTTCAGTTCACTGCAGTTGTGATTTACTCATAAGTCATTTAAAACCTAAATATATTTTTGTTTTGCATTAAATAACATGAAAAATATTGTGTTTACATATTTGAAAATTGATTTTTTTTTTTTTTTCCCCCCCAGTTCTTGTGTGTGTTGATAAAATTGTCATGGAGTTGCCATTCAAATAAGTGAACATATTTTGACATATTTTCTTTTTTTTTTATTTCTGCATTTATTTATTTGTGTACTTAATTAATTAATTTGTGCAACTAATTTCTGGCCCATCAGCTCAATCAGCTGCTCTCAGATAATTACACGTGATAATTTTTGTGAACTGGTTCAACTATTGAATCGAAATGGTAAAACTCAAAGGATTGATTTGATTTGTTCGTGAATTTGACATTGCAAAGCTCATAGTATGTCTGTAGTTGAACTAGTTTACATTTATCTGTTCAGAGTAAAGAGTACATAAGTATTCAATTCTTAATCATCCAGACTGGAAAATAGAATAAAGAAACAACAACAGCCCAATTTCTTGGCAGATATTTGTATTTTTTTTTAGAAAAATAAATAACAGCAGTATGTGCTAGCAGGAAAAGCAACACCTTGTGCATACTTGTACATATACAACTGCAGCACGCGTACCCTTGGAATAGGCCTGTATACACAAAGGCAGATGGTAACAATTTCTTATTCAGCATAAGTGAATAGCAAAGAAGTGATAACAGTAATCCCGAACAGCTCCCTCGACAAACACACACACACACTCACTCCCTGCTCTATTTACTGAGAAGGCGTGGGCAATGTGTAGGAACAATGACATGTGCGAATGTTGTGTTGGGCAAAGATCCATGGTGATAAACAGTGACACAATGGCTCAGGCCACAGGCAGCGTGCTTTTCCCTCCGAGCCTGCCTGACCTGTTGTTTCAGGACCAGGATGTGTGTCTGTCCCTGCCAGCTCCACGTGCGTGTGTGGCCCTGAGGGGTCAGCGTGGCCCCGCTGTGCGCTTTGGAAACAGGATGTATACCTAGAGTTTACAGCCCTACGCAAGTACAAAAGAGCCAAAAACACTCACCGACTCTTAACGCAGATGCAGGTTCGTACACGTATGCTGTAGTAACAGTTAGCAAGATTACGGCGCAGCAGGTGTGGGGGTGACGCTCTGTCAGTCATGAGGTGAATAGAGGTCATTATCTTACTAAGGGTTTGTGTTTTTAATGGCAGACGCCTTGGCTGAAACCCTGCCTCGTCTGCACCATATTTTCCCAATATTTAAGCCTGTTGACAGGTCACATCACTCCCCAGCAGAGATAAACTGTGAGCATGGCTACTCAAAGCTAGCACAGACAAAACATAATCCTGTGTTATCTGTGTCACCCAATGAATACAAAGCCACATTTGTTTACGTTTTGAAAGGCAGCTCTGATACTATACAGCAAGCTAGCTTGGAATTAGTGAATTAGTGACCGATTTTGTCTTTCTTGGTTCCTATGTCAAGGTCTTGATTGAGATCATAACAATACGATCTCAATCAAGACAAAATCTAACCCAGCCTCACTGGAAGAATGTCTCGGTGGTGAATTTTCAGCAAAATGATTACATTGCAGATTGCGCAACTCTTTCAATGTAAAATATGTATCCAGTGTGTTGGGAGTAACGCATTACAAGTAATGCGAGTTGCGTAATCAAATTACTTTTTTCAAGTAATTAGCAAAGTAACGCATTGCTTTTTAATTTACAAGAAAACATCAGAGTTACTTTTTCAAATAAGTAACGCCAGTCACCTTTTTTTTTCCTATTTATTGATTGACAGCTTTCCTGTGCCCATGTTGAGAGAAATCGTAAGATGTTATAGTGCTAGAATAAATGTGAACATGCATTAATTAATCTCACTCGCAAAAAAAAAAAAAAAAATTCAGCATTCCTCAAAATGAATAAAAACAGTGAAATGCAACTGTTGCAACTGTTGCAATAATTAAATATTAAATAGCAAATATCCTTTATGTATTTAATCCCATTTTAACCAATGTCTTTGCTGCTGACCTGTAATGATCCAATTCAACCATACTAATAAGCAAAAATTACTCAGTAAACATTTGTGCTTCTTTTTTTTTATTGCTGAAGTGTGTTGAACTTACTTTTTCTACATTATATTGTCCAGACGTGAATTTACTTTCCCTTCAGCCTGAGGCTTATTCATTTCACTTTTGGTGTGAAAGGGCTTGACAATAAATGAACAAAGGACCAAGTTCTTACTGACACAGTCTGGATCTTCATTGAAATAAATTTCATTCACTCTTTCCTAAAGTTGGGATCAGAAGGAAGGCAACGCTAACACTGTTATTCCACAACTTGGCACTTCACAGTGTCTTCTTGTCTTCAGAGCCATCTTTATCATTTGGTTTCTGCGTAGACCTGTGCTTTCGGCTCTCTCATAAACACTATATGTGCAAAATGGTAGGCGGGGCTAAACAGTGATGTAGAAGGCAGTGATGTCGAAGCAGGCGTTGATCTTCTTCTGCGGAGGCGGTGCTTATCCACACTATTACATCATAGAGTAGAACATTCCAGAAGCTGTGGTTTTGGCAGACTGCCTTCAATATAAGCTGTTTTAGACTAACGACAAAGTTTTGAGTTCTGAAACATACATTATGATTTTATAGTACAATGACCTCTTATATTTTACAATGACCTCTTATAATTTTGGTTTCTCAGTTCATGATCCCTTTAAATCATTGTATCATAGTAGAAGTGACTTTATTTATTTATTTATTTATTTGTTTGTTTGTTTGTTTGCTTGTTTGAGGGCTCTTTAAGTGTAAAATAGAACATGGATACTGTGATAACATCAAAGATAGTCTTCTAGAGGCTTTGCACCAGCCAAGCAACTGCCATTCAAATGAATGCTAACAAATAGCTTGCTCCATATATTATAATCCTCCTTGCATTTAGCTACAAGAGCCAGCTGAGGACAAATCATCATATTCCAGCCCATGGTAAAGCTTCCCTGAGAGATCTATAGTTAGCAAGGAACAATTGCTTCTCAGTGGAACAGTAGTTATGTTATGACTGGCAGCATATTCGGTGTTAACAATGAGTGTCGGCTTCAGACTCTATTTCTTTCAGTCTCTCGTGCTCAAGTCATTTATTTATTAAACACTTCAGCACCTGTCTCTGGGGATGGACAGTATAGCTACTCATTTCCTCAGTTGCCTCCTTGGCCCCTGAATCGCCCCCTGATGACATTAAGCTGGCGTGAACAGCGGTACTGCAGTCAGAGGTCAACTGACTTGGCCTGTGCTTGGTCTCTGTCAGCAGTACCTCAATGGAGTAGTTTGGTATCACCATTATTGAAGTCACAATTTCAATCTAAGTTCCATCTGAGCAGATTTTGGTCTCTGAGCAAATACCAAAACAGCTCTGCATTTTATTCTCCAATTTCTTTTGACAGATCCAGTCAGAATTCCCATTTAATCCACAGCTGGGCCAGGAATGTCCCTTTCCTCTTACCCAGCTCTGGTTGTACTTCAGTTCACCCCTCTGCCTCACACACATTTCCCTTTTTGCTGCTTCTTTTTCTTTAAGTCCACTGCTTTCTTACCCTGTTTTTCTAACATCAGTCTTTCTCCCTATATCATTAAATCTCTCGCCCCGACTTCTAATTGTCATCTAAAACTCCCCCAACTCCTTAGTCTCTGTGTTCTTTTTCTTTTTTCCCACTCTCTTTGTTTTAAAGAGTCATCTTATGGGGGTGGAAAGTGGAAGTTTTATCAAGGGTAGGAATCAGCGAGTGCCAAAGCCCACAGTCTTATTCCACAGCACACAAAGAGTCGCTGTGGAGATTGGATTACAGCATCACATAGAGCTAAAATTAAGTTTGCTCTCCCGCCTCTTTTCCCTCTGAGTGCCTCTCCTCCCTCTGTCTGCCTGTATTTTTGGCCACAAATTTGTTTTTATACTCCCACAGAAATAGAGATTTGCTTGTAGGTATTTTATTGTCTTTTTTCTTATGATTAGTTGTCAAATGACCAGTGTGGCAATGGTCTGTTGTGTTTGCTGAAATTGTTTGCCTCCAGACGGCCTAAAAACTGACCTCAGATAATATTACTGAGTCGCGCTCAGTAGAGGAGCGTGAAATTGTAGCTATAGGCAAATCAACATGGAATCTGTGCTGTAAAACGATCAGCATATTTCCACAACTGAAATGCACAGTTCCACACATGCATTATTAAATATTGTGGCTAATTTGATTATGCCTGTAGATATCAATTCAAGTGCAGGATGATGTTTAAACCCATTACACAGATTTTCATCCAAAAGCAGCAAGGAAAATATGAAAGTTTTCCATTGTTCAAACGCACAATCCTTCATGGTTACAATTCCCTCCAATGACAATAAATTGATAGTACATATAGTCAGACTCAGCTTGATTCAGTCTGATATATATTGCACACAATAATGACAGAAGCTTTCCAAAATCACTTGTTTGAATCTTTCTAAGGTAGCACCACAATGAGATCTTCTAAGGAAAAAACTGGACACTGGATTTACCAAAGGTCGCAAGGACTTTTTTTTTTTTTGGACTTCTTTTTTTTTTTTTTTTTTGGAAGGTCTTGTTTGAGGCAGTTAGTAAAAAGTAAATGATAATCTTATGCACAATCAGATCGTTTGCATTGGTTTATGTATTAAGTCCATGAAATGATTGGTAACCTATTACTTTTGGATGGAAGGAAATTCTGACCACAGTCATTTTCCACTGATTTTGTTTTGCCGGTAGCACTGTTTGTGGATACTGCTGTGCAGTTATTTGAATTAATTATTACTTTGTTGCGTGTTGATCTATTATTGTGGTAAAACCAATTTCTGAAAGTGAAGTGAAGTTGGCATTACATGTTGATCAGACTGGTCCTTCTTTTCTAAATAGGATATCCTTGGCAAAATAATCTTATTGTGTTCAAGAACAATCAAACCTACCTTTGCTGTTTACGGTCAGGCTTGTATTTACACATTGATATAAAATGCCTGTATTTTATCGCATGCAATCCGTACTGCCATAAATTTCTTGAGTTTTACACAGAAGCATGTTTAGATTTATTTGTGGACCATATTAAGCAATGAGTTGAAATAGAAACTTGATGTAATCTAGGAAACAGCCCAGCTACTGTCCACCCAGCACAGTCCTTGGCTTCCCAAAATCATAAGAGCCTCGGGGACTGATATCCCATAAGCCCAAGCGATAATAAAGTGCACCCATAACTGTGACCCATCTGCTTGGAGTGATTTACAGCATGGAACAGTATTACTGGCATTTTTTCTTCTGTATTACCAGAGGAACAAAGAAATCTTTGTTCAGTTCAGGGAAATGGTACAGAGTGCAGTTTTATTAGAGGGGGACCGGTCTGCCTATGGGACTCCTTTAAAGGTACAGAGGTGAACCTCAATGTTTTACATGCATTTGGAGGGGCTCATTCTAGATGGACATGGAGTACATACAGTCCTGGCATTCAGCGAGGGTTTGGCATCTCTTTACACTTTCTACTGCCTGGAATTGAAGATATACACTTTGGCTTTGACAGTCTTAACCGAGTGTGACTATAAACACCATATGCATTCCTTTACTGTTTTTCCTCTGCTCTGTTCCTCTCTCTCCCTCTATCCATCCCAATTGCTGCCAGATATGCACACCTTTATAAAACCGGTTTCTTCCAGTGATGCCTCCTCCTCATCGCATAATTGCCGTGAGGGCCTCATATCATGACCGGTTACTCTGCACTTTGCATTTCGGAGCTAAAAATGGCTCCCAAAAAGTTCCAGCTGCACTTATGTAGAAAACATTCAAGAAAATTCATCATCATTTCCTCTTTTATTGCAAGCTTGGATCACAAACCACAACTCCGTATGGAGGAGCACTTGAAAGGGAGACGAGCTGACGAGGTCCAACAAAGTGGAGCTGGAAGTTTCTATTCCCTTTGGTTCTTCCTGTGAATATGGATGGCTCTTTCAAGCATAACACAGAAAAGTTATTGATAAATAAAACATTAGCCATAAAACCTCAAGAAAAAGTGTATTCAACGTAAGCAATTGCAACACAGCCCCCTGCGCACACACAAATCTAATACACTGCGTGTGTGCATGCTTTTGGAGGTGAAAGCTCCTTGGGATGCTGGAGCTAAAGTGAACCAGATGTAGTGAATGGAACATGCTGAGTTTTTGTGCACTGAGGTAATTCTCTGGTTTATTGCAGGATGATATATCCACACTCGCGCTCGTTCACATATGCAAAGAGGCGATCAGGCAATCATGTGTCACGGAGCAGCCCCGGAGCAAAACATCATAGTTTAACAGTAGTCCAGATGAGCCTCTGGCAGCACTACTACAACCCTGCTGCTAAAGACTGCCTTCATTTTCATATGCAAAGCTAGCTGAAGGTTCCACATCTAAATGGCCCTTGGTTAAACAGATGTAACTGCTGCTTGGTATGAGTTGCCCGGTTTTAGCAACGGAATGACTCATGAGAATCAATCCAGCATTTCTTTCTTCAACACCCCATTCTTATTATTATGAACAACCTCTGCCAGTCACCGCCATGCCAAGACTCATTCACCAGATATAAATAACTTATTTTTAAATTATATGTTTTACCTTGAGCTACGCTGACTCAAATTGCCCTGAGACACAGTAATTGGGTAATGGAGATAAAGTGCTTGTTAAGGAAAAAATTTTGGCAGATCTTAGAAGGTCTTGATATCTGCTGGTCTAAGAGAATGATTGAGGCCCAAATGAATAGTCCCCAAATTAGAACTACCCATCCAGCTTTCCTTCCCCCGCTCCTTCTTTCTGTCATTTTCTTCTCTAAGCCCTTCTGCAGCCGTGTACCAGTTGGCAGGACGGCGCTATATCAGCTTCTCTGATTTTAGCCCCGAAAATTTTCCGAGACTTGACAGTGAGCTTGTTTTGGCCGCAGAACTGAGCCGAATGGTCTTAGGAACAGATCAGCAGAAAAGCTGCATTTTCCACACCTCTATTTTCTTCATCTGTGTGGGCTTGAGGGTGCTGGGATAGAAGCAGTTGGTGGATAAACCCTTTGCGCCCACTGTACCATACATGATGGATGGAGGGGTGAACAAAGAAACATAGTAATCCTCTAGGTGCTGCAGGAGAGACGGCATTATGCCGGGGCTGTGTCATCAAGAGTGCATGGTTTCATTCAGCGCTCTCAAAACAAACACATGGCGAAGCCAGTAAAGGACCTTTGGGGGCGAACTGTTGGAACTTGTCTTGTTTCCTCACGCGGAGGTATTAGCACCGTGAACACAGACACATTCCAGCGCCGTCACACTACAAAGAGTCTTCTGCCCGCAACCTCACGGCCTCTAACCACATGCAAATCATGAGGGTGGTGGTTTTGCATATCCTAACGTTTCCGGGGAGAGAGAGAGAGAGGTCAGAGATTGGGGAGACGGGAGAATGCATGTCTTTCAGGCCTGACACAGTTCGATTCAGACGTGTTTCCCAGACATTCTTTTGTTTTGTATAGTTAAACACATTCACTGTCATTGTCTCAAGCTGATGAATGGCCATTATGGCCGGTTTAATGGATTAAATGTTGATGTTGAGGGCACTTATCAACACAACATGCTACTCTTGCTCTTTGCCCCTCTCTCTTTTTGACATTCGGTCTTTCGTTGAGCTTTAGCTAAACAGACCTCAACTCTGTAGGTCAGTGGTAAGTGGTATGAATGGGACTTTCAATCGCCCATCTCGTCCCACTTCATGCCAACCACATCCCGGTTCTTCCCAATGTTCCATCACCAACAAGCAGTGCCTGTGTCCTGGAGGAAATTGTAAAACCACAGTTTTTATAGGCCCACAGCGTCATACAGACGCTTTAGACCTTAGTAAGGATACAACATGACGCAAATTTGACAAAAATGAGACTGAGAAAGAAGTACTATTATATACAAGTATACAATTATACATGTTCCTAGCCTTGTAACTGGCAGTTCTGGGTCACTTGGGGACTATAATATGTGATTATAATTATTATAATAATAACAAGCAGAATTGCAGTTGACCTTGATAGCCATGGATTTTTACAGGAAAGAGCAGTTTTGGCTTTCAAAATAAACAAAAGTTTAAAGCTAATTCTTTGCAAAAGGTTTTACTCAAATGTAGACATGTGAATGAGTGGTTTCTGCCAAACAGTTTTAGAGTTTCTTTGGAATAACAAACATATTAAAAGACATGTTTACTCTTGCTTCTGATGGTAACATAACAGACCTGAATGAATATGGATGCATCTCAGGAGGTTCAAACTGTTTGGGTCTACTAATCTGATTTTACTATCTGGATTTAAACGTTATATTTGCGGCATCATACCAGCTTCAGCTGTTTTTCCATTCTATGTATATAATGACTCCCACTGGATTAACTACCCAAACTTTACACGCACATTGCATCTTTCTACCATGGATGCATTGCAAGAAATTTAAACAATGCAAGCTGCTTGCTGAAAGATATTTATTCAGTGCGGTCTAAAGCAGTTACTTCCACAACTTGGAAAATATTTCATTGACACCAAAGAAACAAACCAAATTCTGAGTCTGACGTCAAACTGTCTCAGGTCTGCAGGAGAAGCTCTAGCGTGAAAGCTTCTTAGGAAAAAGAGGCCTTGTCTTTATTCCAATACTATGTCAGCATAAGTGGGTCTGCTGTAGCGTCAGTCGCGGATCAGCCTGCTTTTGTTGGGTGGGCCCAGGTTCATAGCACCCATGGACTTCAAAGTGGGGGGTGTCAGCCCACATTAGAGGAGATGAGAGACCATTGGCGCAGAGAATAGCAGATTTCATACAGTGGAGCTCAGGAAAGAGGGCTGTTGTCTTAGCTGGCAAGGCAGTCATGCAGCACTAAGGCAACAATTATGTATGTTGGATGGAGCTACAGTATAGTGAGAAAGGAGAAGAGAGGAAAAGTGGAGACGTGGTCTGGCTCCAGGTAGAGAGGATGGACTGGGTCAGAAGTCGATTCGCACAGGAAGCACAACATCCTCCCAAAAATTCCCAAATATCACATCCATCCTACTGCCTGTGTGTTTGATTGGTCATTTAAATGATACTTCTGGGCTGAATTTCCTAAAAGCATCGTAAGAAGTAGATCATAGAAACCATTGGCACTGGTTGTCCCTACACTCTTAAAAATATTGTTTCTAAAAGGGGGTTTTCTTGACAAAGATGAAGTATTTCCCCCAAAAGAACCTTTCAGTGAACAGTTATTGAAAGAACCTTTTTTTTCTTAGTGTGAAGAACATTTTAATAATCTAAAGAACTTTTTTTCACTATAAGGAAGCTTTTTTATGGAATGGAAAGAAGGGGTCATGAACTGCCATTGTTTTTTTTTATTTTGTACTGTTCTCTGAGGTCCACTTATAATTTTATCAAGACTTTCACATCAAAAACATAATAATTTAGAAGTAATGAGATATTTTCTGTCCTGTTTTTAACCCCCCTCATCAGAACGCTCTGTTCGAATAGGCGTGGCAGATTGGAGACTCGGAAGTAAACGCATACTGCTATGATTGGCTAATAGTTGTGTATGTTTGACAGCATACGTTCCTCATAGATGGACGCTGATGTGATTTAGGTCAAAAATGCATAAATAACTCAATACATATCAAACGATCTGTAAGAAGAGACAAAGCAATAGTGACCACGTAATGAAAACAATTACTCTCACTTGTGCGTTTCGACGGGTCCAATATAGTCAACACAGCATCGTCTTTTAGTTTCAATCTTTCTGAAGATCCCATGTTGAATTGTGCCTTGTTTGTAAATGAATCCACGGTAAAATGAAGTGAACAAAGTCGAGTCAAGTCATCTTTATTTATATAGCGCTTTTAACAATACAGATTGCGTCAAAGCACTTAACAGTATCAAATTGGAGGATAGAGTGTCAGTAATGTATAATAATAA
>JAFVLL020015418.1:0-13135 GCA_021397915.2 Tor tambroides
GTAAATTTAACGAATGTTACAGTATCCACTGTAGTTGTCCGCTAGTAAAAACATAGTTTTATCAGTCATTATCCGTGTACAAACCAGCGCAAACAGATAATGTTACCTCACGAAGTTAGCCATCAGTCTCCTTGCTTCCGTTGAGCATACCAGCTTATTTTTGGTCCAAACATATATATGGCTTAATTAAATAAATATTTCCACTTGCCATTGCCATTGTATGGTGTTTACTATGGTTCAGTTAATGTTAGTTAGTGGATCATGGATCAGGAGGCCCTGGCTGGCTGATGTGACTGAGTGGAGGCGGGGCTAATTTGCGCATTCATAGATCGGAGTATAGTAACTGAGGCAAAGGTGTAGAGTTACATTCAAGCTATTTTAAGGCATGAGAAAATTATTTTCACAAGAAAAAACATTTAAATATGCCATTTTGATGATCACAGATGAGTTTTAAAGGATAAAATTTTTGACTACAGGGGGACTTTAAACATACACTGAATAATTAAGACATCCCTAACAGGTAAAGAAAAATATAATGAGTATATAGTGTAATATTTTGCAAAATGCTGTTCTCTAAACTGAAACAGATGAAATGAAGCATGAGATGTTCATTCATGTTTATTTTGTGTTAAAACTAGTAATAAAGAGAAAGGGATGATCACGCTCACTCGCGCTCCACGCTGCCGGTTAAACTGAGGCGTTTATACAGCGATAGTGAAAAATAAATATACTAAAATGTATTTTAAATACATTTATTTTATACTAAGTGTACTACGAATACACTTATATATTTATGTACTTAATAAAAATACCCTGCAATTGACTGTTTGCAAAGAGCTTGATTGACAGGTGATCTGACCAATCATAAAGCCGAATCCGCCATCTTGCCCAACAAACAAATCAGACAGGAGAGTAGATTAACTTTGGTGGACTTGAACTTGAAAAATGTTGTGTACTGACGTCTTTCCACGGTTAAAATAAAATATGTTATGATGATGTTCATTCATGTTTATTGCCGCTTGAACTGAGGCAATACAGTACTGTAAGTATAGTTCATTGTACTAAAGTGGAACTACTGCAAGTATACTTCAGGTACACTTTAAATATCTTGCATTTAAGGGCCGATATTATTCAAAGATCACACAGTCCTCATTAATAGTGAAATTAAAACACATTTTAGGATTAATAAGAAATATGCTTTGTGCAGAAGTAGTACTCCAAATAATGCTGAATAATTTTTAGATCAGTAAGTCTTGAGTGATATGTCAGTAAATATGTTAATAGATTTGAATTATACTTAGTGTGAAATAAATGTATTTTAAATATATATATATATATATATATATATATTTTTTTTTTTACAAAGGTCGCCACATTAAAGACTGTCAAAATGGCATTTATTGTTGGAATTTCCTGAAAAAAATTGACATAATTTGAAAGATGAGACTTTGTTTCTTATCAAAAGTAACAATATACAGTATAAAACTGGACATTTCCAATGAAGTTCCACTCATGTAGTGGTTAAAACCATTGCTGTATTTGTTCGGTACACATTCGTTCCGAACCAAAAGACCTATACCGAAAAATTTTCGGTATGAATACGTGTACCGTTACACCCCTAATAGTATACTGCAAAGCTATAAAAATACAAAACAGTGCTTTTAACAAATGACAACTAATTACAACAAATTACAAAGTAAAAATTTTGAACAAAAATTCCATCACATTAGGATCACTGAGGCGACGGAATAGACCGTAACAGGGTGATTTTTTAGTTGGTCAAAACAGTCCCTACATATTTCGTGAACATTATCTTACTAATATACTGTATTTGTAAAGGCATTCTGATTATTTTAACATATACATGGGGTGGGTAATAAAAGAAGAGAATGTTAGTGAAATTATACATTGTTTACTACAAAATACATTCTACAAGATATTGTAGAAGTAAAATTCATTGAATTGGGAAAAAAACAGAAATCATACGATTTGCACTTAGTTTGTCAAAACTCTTGTGTAGGTAATGTGTAGCTGTGGGTACATGAGGAAATGACACTAGTGCAATTAATGAAACTTACTTAAAATTGAGCATTTAAGGCCTGGTTATACTCCATTTCTCACTCCGCTCCGTCTGGCGCACAGTTGAGTGTGCAAGCCGATCAAAGTACTGTATACTCCATTGACTGTGAGCTTCAATGACATGTTCGTTGTGCACACTACCTAGTAGACCTTCTGAGCACTCAAAACACTCAAAGTCCATGTGGTCAGCTGACTGTGCTTATGACGAAAAGTATGTCACATGCACTGTTCACAAGACGGAGCGCAACAAGGACAAACTTGTACTGTGGCCTTTAAGCCCAAGTTGTGAGTGTAACAGTATAAAGAGTCTTTATTCATTTTAACCATGTTGTAATATTATTAATAACATAATTTGTACTGTGCACTAAAATGTGTATGGCTTACGTGCTGTATATTTATATATTTAAAACATATATATATATACACAGCAAAAAACATTTTCTTAATCAGTATAAAAAACAAATAAAAAAAATGCCACTTATGGCACAAGATGCTAGATTTTCTTTTAATTGGCATTAATGCCAGATAATGCTTTTGTCTTTTCAGTAAACTACAGTATATGCTGTTTGCTTTAAGAAGTTTTGAGCTGTTTTATGTAACTAGGGAAAACAGTAGACATACATATTATATTTCCTGGTTTTAAAACTACTTGAAAATAATTAAAATTGTTTTAAATAGTGCTGTCAATCAACTAACTAATTAATCACACCTAACACTGACACCCGGTTTTACAGACAAAACTTAAGCCTTGTCCTAGACTAAAATGTAAGTCTGAGCTGTTTCAACTGAAAGAAACTTGCACTGATTGATCTTAAAATATATCAGTGACTTGTTTTGTCTCAATATGGACACCAGTAATGTTTTTTTCTAAGGCACGTTTATAAAAATGACTTAAATGTCCAAATTGAACTATGGCCTAATTCTTGCTTAGTCTTAGCCCTGTCTGAGAAACCAGACATAAACCTTTTTAATATACTTTTATATTGCAATAATTTCACATTCAATCTTCAAATTAATGTAGAAACAACATATAGACAGTATATTTTTTAATGTTTGTTAAATGGCATCTTTTTTATGACTGAAGGCGATTATCACTGATACCAATACTACTGATGTCTCTAGGAAATTGTTTCCCCCCCCTAATATTTAACCATTGACTATAGCCATTCAGCATTAGAGTATAATTGAGAGCTATCAATTTTAACATTTATTAGACTGAAAAAAATACCAGCTTCTAATTTTAGTGAACTTACACAATCTTAAACAATCTTCACATAAACACAATAGAATAAATGTCATGTTTAGCTAGATAGGAAATATACAGAAGTTATCAAACACTAAATTCTAAATTAAATATGAATCCTTAAAGCTATAAAAGTTATTGAGTTCCTCTTTTTTTCTTTTGTTCTTTGATTAACAGATGTCAAAGCAGCTGGATTATTTTTTTATTTTTGGTTGCTGCTGCTGCCGAACGTGATCATATTTTCTCTCAAATCTCTTTAGATTTTCGGACCCACTTCAGGTCTTAATGTCTCTACTAATGAGCTGAATTGCGTTAAATATTTTTAACCCGTTAAAATGAAAAAATGAATTGCCTGCATTAACGTGCTAATTTTGACAGCACTAGTTTTAAAACACTAATCTTAAATTAGGTTTCTTAGGTTAGTTTCTCGCCAACAAACACATGGACACAGTGCTGCCATAATACTGATGTAATGAGGTCAAAGGTGTGTGTTTGTCTTTGCAACGGCTTTGAACTTGGCTCAGCCAATTAAAATCAAAGTGGGATCCATTTTAGAATTAAAAATTTAAAAAGTTTTCCACATCTAAAGTGTAGTTTACAGATAGATGGCAAAGCACATTTTAAAAAGACTACGGAGGGTAGTCCGGACTGCTGAGTGAATCACTGGTACAACCCTCCCCAGTCTCCAAGAACTGTACTTATCCAGAGTGAGCAAAAGGGCTGGTAAAATCACTCTGGACCCCTCACATCCAGCACACTCCCTCTTTGAACTGTTACCGTCTGGTCGACGCTACAGAGCTCTGAGCACCAGAACGACCAGACACAGAAACAGTTTCTTCCCTCAGGCAATCCATCTCATGAACACTCGACAATAAACACGGAACACACAACTATTATACATTATCCATTCACCACACTCACTTATTTTATTTTATTTTATTTTCTCACTTCAAATTTGCACATACTTGACCTGTACATACATAATTGTCTATATTATATATTGTGTTTTTGCTGTTTTGTACATTGCCTATTTGGATATTATTCTTTTATTATCTGTGTCCTGTCCTGTTGCTGTCTTTCTGTTGCACTGTGGAGCTTCTGTCACTACAACAAATTCCTCGTATGTGTAAACATACTTGGCCAATAAAGCTCATTCTGATTCTGATTCTGAAAAGAATAGTGTTAATAGTGTTAGGGGCAGTCGTGGCCTAATGGATAGAGTTGGAATTGTAACCCCAAGGTCGTGAGTTCGAGTCTCAGGTCCGGCAGGGATTGTAGGTAGGGGGAGTGAATAACCAGCACTCTCTCCACCCTCAATACCACGACTGAGGTGAGACCCTTGAGCAAGGCACCGAACCCCCAAACTGCTCCCCGGGCGCCACAGCATTGGTTGCCCACTGCTCCGGGTGTATGTTCACTACTGTGTGCATGCACTTGGATGGGTTAAATGCAGAGGACTAATTCTGAGTCCATACTTGGCCACACACCACTTTCCTTTCCCTTTCCTTAATGATGGATTCTTTCATTTGCTTGACATGAATAAAAGAATGATGTGAAAAACGATCTTGTCTTGTGGACAATTCCCTGAAAGAGAGCAACACAGAGAGAGAGAGAGAGAGGAGTCTATCTCAGCATTACAGTGCTGATTTGCAGTACTGGCATAGATTCAGCATTCGCATTAAATTAATGTGAACGTCCAATGCCAATCCCAGGAAACATCAGAACAGTGCAGCCAGACACGACTTACCACTATAAACACTGACATGATGGGGCAGAACATCTGACTGAAAGATGCATGATAGGTTTTAGTGTGTGTGTGTGTGTGTGTGTACTTGTTTTTTCTATCCTGGTGGGGACTTAGACCTGAATACACACAGCCTCATGGGGACTTGTGTCACGGTGGGGACCTAAATTGAGGTCCCCACGGGTAAACAAGCTTATAAATCACACAGAATGAAGTTTTTTGAAAATGTAAAAATGCAGAAAATTTTCCTGTAAGGGGTAGGTTTAGGTGTAGGGTTGGTGTAGAACGATAGAAAATACGGTCTGTACAGCAGAACAACATTATGCCTATGAGAGTCCCCACAAGGAGAGCAGAACAAGTGTGTGTGTGTGTGTGCGTGTGCGTGTGTGTGTGTGTGTGTTTGTTCGTACATGTACCAGAGCACAGGAACACAGGCTGGAATGTGCTGGATCAAAGGCTTGAAGACTTAGTGTAAGGCTTAAGATTTGGTGTAGAAGTGCTTTAGACTGGCTCAGAAGAGACCCACTCGTTCTCTATCAGAAGTGCTGCCTCCCAGCTCACACTTATGAAGACTGACACTAATATGGTAAACACTGAATCAATCCATCACTGAGTCAAAATCTATAATGGAACAATAGTTTTAAAATGGATTTTTCACTATTATTTACAACAGGATCTTTCATGAGTTTTAATAAAAGATGTAAGATATACAGTCAGAGACAACTAAAACAACTTTGTGCATCAAAACTACTCCTTTCCTGGGTAAAAAAGAATAAGAAGTTGATTTTCAAAAGTCAACAAATTCGCGACAGCTGAATGTAATATTTTTGACAAGCCAAACATGTCAGTCTCTGAATAACATAATTTATTTAAGCCACAAAATAAACTTCGTTCTGCAAAATAAGTATAATGAACCACGCAAAAAGCATTTTGAACATCACCAGCACATTTCATAGTGACCCAAAAATCAAACATAGTTCAGGACTAATGCACGTTATCATATCTGTCAAAAATTTGGCTGGCTGGCTTTTGGTTGGAATATTACAGCTAAAAACATCGATATAACCCACTCATGGGCATCAGTCACTTCACTGAATACTTGCTGTATAAAAAATAAATAATACCTTACGATTCATGTTTTCAAATCCACACCATTTGAATATCACAACATTGATGTCTGTCAAAAAAATAACATGCACAATATGGTAATATTTACAAGAAGCAGAGGTCAAGGGAGTACACACATTTCACTGACACTAATGGATGATTTGACTAATTCATCACTTTCCGAGAATAAAAAGAAAATGGTTCTTCTATGTTGGTACATAGATTCGGGAATTTAAAATGTAGTTTGATCTCTATCTTCTCAGTTGTTTAAAAGATTAAGGCAATTCAAAGTTTGATAAAATGTTGTTTCGTTTTCAGATGCTAATTTTTTTTACACGATTTGTTACATTTAATTTCATCAGCTAAGCATGGATTGCTGTTATCTATACACTCATTATCAAAATTGCAGGATACATTTAAATTGAATCTTCTAATTGATAATACTATTTATATACAATCTTATACACAAGCCACCACTGATCAAAATTAGCAAACAGACAATATATCCATTACATGCTGAATATTCAGAGACACACATATGGCCTAGTAATTAAATTTATCATAAAGAGACTGGGTCACACTTTATTTTAAGGTTCATTTCTCGCTATTAACAAACCAATAACTACAACTTTTGCCTCAATAAACTCCTGATTTGCTGCTTGTCAATAATTAAGGTAGTTGTTAAGTTTAGGTTTTGGGTAGGATTAGGGATGTAGAATATAGTCATGCAGAATATGCGCTTTATAAGTACTAATAAACAGCCAATATGTTAATAACATGCATGCATGCATGCATAATAATAAGCAACTAGTTAATATTGAGAATTGGTCCCTGAATTGGACTGTTGTCATTACCTTAATAAGTACATGATTTAAAGTTCAGAAAAAAAACCTCCACCCAAGACAACTGAGATTCATGCTCTTAAAGTCAACATGATATACAGCATTCAACTCAATCCATTTAACATCTGTGATGCATTTCTATGTGAAACAAGATATTCAGCAATGAAATAATGTAGGGCTGAACTTGATTTTATTAAACAGGATTTGATTGGTTGGTGGTAAGTGCATATCAGAATGGAGTCGGTGCAGCATATGAGTTTGCAGAGCATGCTGCCAACCACTTGTGAGGAGGATTTCTGACTGGAAAGTGGAGGTTAAAGGTCAACTTCATCCTCCAGAGCTTCTCCATGTATCACACTGGTAACATTACATTTCTTAAATATCATGCGATTATTGTTGAAATCTTTATTAACATATTGCCATTAAGTTTATGATGTTGAAAGTTGACGTTATCTAAACATATATTTCACTTTTCATTGACATTAACTATTATCCTGCACAGGAAATTATGGCAAACATCAAACAATTTTCATTGGAATAACGTGCACTAAATCATGCACAACACTCTAAAAAAAGTGGTTCTTTGGCTCGTAATCATAGGGGAACCACTTTAAGTGCTGTATAGCACCAAATCTTGGTGCTTCAGTGGTTCTTCAGCGGTTCTTCACCGGTTCTTTGGGATGACTGAGGTGCTATGTAGCACTGCTACTGTATACAGAACCTGTTAAGCCCCTTTGAGGTTCTTTATGAGCCAAAGAACCACTGTTGGTGCTGTTTAGCACCATTTTTGTTAAAGAAATAAAATGCAATATGGCACCTCTTGGGGTTCTACATAGCACTATTTGACAAAGGTTCTGTACAGCACCTTTAAAGATATGGTGCTATATAGCACCAGAAGTGGTTCCCCTATGACAGGGATAGGCAAATTCGGTCCTGGAGGGCCGGTGTCCTGCAGAGTTTAGCTCCAAACCTAATCAAACACACCTGCCTGTAACTTTCTAGTGATCTTGAAGACATTGATTAGCTTCTTCAGGTGTGTTTGATTAGGGTTGGAGCTAAACTCTGCAGGACACCAGCCCTCCAGGACCGAATTTGCCTATCCCTGCCCTATGATTATGAGCCAAGAACCACTTTTAGTGCTATATAGCACCATTTTTTTTAGAGTGAATTACACCAGGAAAGTGCAGTAAAAAAAGTAAATTGTAGATAACACTGACTTTAATTCAATGGCCAGTGAAGCTTCAGTCACATCAACACTACCAGTAAAGATTCTGCTGTGAAATTCCGATCAGTCTGGTCAGGATACAATGTCATCATAAGTGAAATTACTGGTGCGTTCAGTGCACGATAGGAGCCCATGGGAGCCTGCTGGCCCGGTAGAGCTTCCCACGGTTGCTGTGTGTGTGTGAGGGGGTTCCTGAGACTGTCTAATGGAGCAGTCAGGAAGCACTAATGTAGCCTGCACACTGCGGAGTGAAGAACAGGATGCAGGACAGACGGAGGTGGCCATATTCAGCCCACAGGTCACAGGAGGTGCTTGTGAAGGGGCTGAAAATATCTGAGATCTGCAGGGAGCGTTCAATCTCCAAACAGAGCAGATCAAAATAGATACATCTTAATACAGAACACATACCATTCAATATGTGAATGGAATATACAATCGGCAAGATGCCGCAGAACAGAAGAAACAGAGTTCTAGAGATAAGAAAGATGCATAATGAATAAGTGACAAAAAAGAAAGAAAGAAAGAAAGAAAAAGAAAGAAAATATATTTGTTGCATCATTTGGGGAGAAGCACACTAGCAGAAAAATCATATTGTTATCATTGGTAATCGAGTAAATGGAAAACATAAAAGAGCAAATAATATTATCACATCCAAACATATTTAAAGACAGCATATAATTCAATATACAACGTTTAAATATTATAATCAATTAGTAAATAAAATGACAATGAATAATAAACAAATAAGCTCATTCAGCTGCCATGTCAGGCACTCAGGTGTTTGGACATCCAATATCACTGTTACTGATTTCAATAGTTCCTGCTTATCACTTATTCATCTCCTGTGAGCCCACGCAAAGCCGCCTGCTCAGGAAATGAAAACATGTCCTCCATCAGACAAGCAGTTAGACGAAACAATCGCAGGTAATAAAGAGTGCGCCATTTCTCCTGAACAAAAAGATTCAGCTCCTGACACGCATCTGCCATCCGTGAGATGGATCGATTGTCATGCCAACACTGACACAAATAAACCCAGGTATGAAATGGAGTGAAACCATGTGTGGAAAACTGAGAGTGAATACGGGTAAACAGTTATCCACACACTATGGGAACACAGCAGTTTTAGCAGGTGAAACTGCCTCTTTGGAAATGTGAAACAGGACACACAGGTATACACAATGTGTTAATTAACTATTAACTATGAATTTTGCCTCAATAGACTCTTATTTGCTTCTTATTAATAGTTAGTAAGGTAGTTGTTAAGTTTAGGTATGGGGTAGGATTAAGGAAACTAAAATATGGTCATGCAGGATAAGGCATTAATGTGCTTTATAAGTACTAATAAACAGCCAATATTCTAGTAATATACATGCTAATAAGAAACTGGTTAATAGTGAGAATTTGTCCCTGAACTAAAGTGTTACCGAGAAAAATGATCTAACCAACTTTGGCCCAAGATGCAGGTATAGGCTCTAGCATCCCCATGGGCCACAGGACAAGCACTTTGGAGAATGGATGGATGGATGAATAGACCAAATTTGATTTAATGCTATCCAGTTAGAACTAAATGAAGAATAGTCAAGACCAGATTCTCAAAGACTCAAACCAAGTCACTGTAGTAGCTGTTCAGAACCTATATAATGCCACTAATTTTTGCCAGAACAGTGATGACATGTGACTGAGGTAATTATCATGTTATCACTATCATTATTACTATGTCATTGTTATCCTAGAAATAGACCGGCGTCTTATTAAATTTCTATGCCCTACAGAGGGAACACCCTGGTTTTAATCACAAGCTCACAGACATTTCTTTCTCTTGGTGTTTCCCAGGAAGAAAGTGTGAGGGATTTTGAAAACAATCTTCATAACGGAAACTCAAGCTCAAAAAACTCAAGCTCAGTCAATCCGTAAATCACACGTCTGACTGCCGAAGGAGAGACCAGGAGCCGGATTCGCAAAACAAGAATAAAATTCCTCTTACTACTATTTTCTTCTTATTTGCTAACTTAAGAACGAAAGCAAGAATATTTTTAATCCCCAAAACATTTCTTCAGAATGTTCTTATCTTTTTTCTTAAGACTGATCTAAAGAGAAAACTTTAAAAAGAATATGAATTCCCTGGAAAAAAGAAGAGATACTGAAGGAGAAATGAGAGCAAGAACTAGAGTAACCAGATATAAATATTGTAAATATAGAAAAACTGACAGGTGGCTAACATAACCTGCTTCATACATGTATCACAGACAACACATAAAACACAGAAAATATAAACAACAAGAACGTATGTCTGAAAATATTTATCCATACGTTTATCCAGTTAAGTCTGATATCAAAAGCAAACAACAAAGTATAGCTTAAAGGTATATATAAAGGTGTGCTCTAAATAAATAGTGCTCTTGGACGGCTATTAAGATTGCATTCTGACTTTAAATGGAGTAGAGGCTTGGACCTGGAAACAGTATTCGATATGTCATGACTTAGCAAGTACACTGACTGATTTGTGCTGGTACTGTACGAAGTCCAGTAGAGACAAAATCCAGACAAAGTAGGGATGAAGTAAGCATTGAAACATATGCAACTAAGATTATTCAATTAACCCTGTTCATTTTTTATTATGACTTTGTCTCTTGCTTCCTGCTTTTTCACAGCTTCTGTTGCAGACCTCTCAAGCTGAAGACTTTTAGTTTTTGGTACCAAACAAAATATAGTTTTGTTATATGGTTTTGAGTATCAGAAAAAACTCTGCTGACATTTTTGGACACCTGACAAAATGGATGTTTTCAAATGTGCTTTTGTTAAGGAAACTGGATTCAATATTCCTGAATAGAGATTGAATTTCAATTTTTGGTCAGCAAGATATCAGCATGATCGAGTAGCATAATTATTATAAAATTACCCAAAAGAGATACAGTGTTACTGTGAGAGCTGGTCACATTAAAAACTATTTTTAAGAAACAACCACTTACAAGAACATGCACTACAGAACCTGAAAAGTTTTCAATATTTTTTGCAATATATATAGTATTACTAATAAACAACTAAGATGGGTAAACAAAAAAATAAAAAAAGGAAAGGTATTTAAAATTAAAATTCATGTGCATAAATTGACAACCTAGACCAAAGGTGTGGCTGCAGATATAAAGTAAATTTCTGATTTCTATATGCTTTGATATAAAGTTAAAATATTTAAATGACTAAGATGATTTTTTTCCTTTAGCTTAATCAGATACATCTGCCTCAATGTTCGGAAAATAATTGTATATTTTATTTGTACTTGAATGATTCTTAAATTGTTACCTTTAGTACTCACAATTCATATTTAAATGCATCAGTAAGAGAGAGCACAGCAGAAAAAAACTGAACAAGTACCTGCTCATCTCCCATTAATCTCATCTCATGCTCAGAGTAAAGAAGATGCAGGAGATTTACAGGCAGCGCTGATGTATCAAGCATCAGATAGACTCAGATTAGTGAGGAGATGCTAAGCACCTCTGTCTGACGGCCATAGGCGAGCAACTGAGAATGAGCCGAACCAAAATGTCATGTAGCCAGACACACAAAGGGTCTGGAGTAAATCTGCAGAGAACATGTAACAGGCAGATAAAAGGTAATTATTACAAACACTGACCAAAAACATTATAAAAGCATTACAAACAAATTGTGTTGCATTCCAAGTTTTCTGAAGCCATATGCTATATTTATGTGAGGAACAGAATGAAACTTAAAGGGGAACTAACTTTTTACAAGAAAAAGTTTCAGCTAAAATTACCACACATCATTTATTATACCATGCCTTAAATGCCCCTTTTTGGGTGGAAGCAAAAAGCTGCTCTTTAAATGCAAATGAGCTACTGGCTCCGCCCCTTTCCAGAAAAGGTGCAGAGCCTTTACAGCTTGTACTTTGGATTCTGCTGCAACAACTAAACCGTAGAACAATCATCTTATTGTATTGTGCATAATAAAGGCACAGTTAAGAATTTTACAGAGAGTGAGGGTTTTAGGTTCAGGCTAGGTCACACGGTTTTGGGTATGACGACATTACTCTGGTCTGAACGACATTAACTTTAGCCTCATTAGCTGTGCAACGCGCTAACAAGCACATCCAGAAGGCCATTTCCAAACATTCTTATGTTTATTGTTACAGCCAATGAGACTGTTTACCACATAGCTGAGACATTCTTGTGTTTCCAAGCAGCAAATCTCACCAATGTGTTAAATCCAGCCAAAGTCCAACAAACTAATGTGATTGTGATTTGAGCATTACAGCAGATGGAAACAGTAATCGCTTTGGGCATGTTTCTCACACAAAGCCATCGTTTGTCTTCGAAAGACTTGGAATATTCGTCAGCGATTGGGTTGGGTTAGGTGCTCAGAAATGTCTAATATAATGGCTTCTATCAGCAGAGTTAGGGCTGGATGATATGGCCAAAATTTATGTCATGATATATTTCTTAATTTCGGTTGATACGATATAATTCCGATATCGATATGAAGACTATTAAAAAAGCCTCATAAAAACTGACAAGAATGCCCACAACAGATGTCTGTGCCTACAAACCTATGAAAAATGAATTTGCTAAGTCTATGAAACCTCCTCCTATAAAACTATATAACATTTTAGGGGGAAAAACAGCACAAATAAATTAATGTTCACCTTTTATTTGTATTTAGCCTTCATACATACAAGAAATGTGAAATCACTGTCAAATAAACACCTCAGACTCACTTTATTAATATTAATATCTTTAACTTCAAACTATAGGCTAACATACACTACCAGTCAAAAGTGTTTGAACAGTAAGATTTTTGTTTTTTTAAAGAATTCTCTTCTGCTCACCAAGCCTGCATTTATTTGATCCAAAAAACAGCAAAACAGTAACATTTTGAAATAT
>JAFVLL020015420.1:0-26812 GCA_021397915.2 Tor tambroides
CTAAATATTGAGAAAATCATCTTTAAAGTTGTCCAAATGAAGTTCTTAGCAATGCATATTACTAATCAAAAATGAAGTTTTGATATATTTACAGTCAGAAATGTACTAAATTTCTTCGTGGAACATGATCTTTACTTAATATCCTAATGATTTTTGGCATAAAAGAAAAATCGACAATTTTGACCCACACTATGTATTTTTGGCTATTGCTACAAATATACCCCAGCGACTTAAGACTGCTTTTGTGCTCCAGGGTCACAAATATGTAACGCCAGTTTTCCCGTGTATTGACTGACAGCTCTGTAATGCAGACTGTAGTTCTTGACTAAATGCCAACTCATCTCACTTGCACAAAAACAGATTTAGTATTCCTCAAAATGAATAAAACGGAAATGCAAACTCAGAATATGACGCAAACCTGGAATTAAATATTGTATGTTAATAATTGAATTTACATTTCCTTCAGCCTGAGGCTTATTCATTTCACTTTTGGTGCAAAAGGGCTTTTACATAAGCCAAAAATATAGCTTTTTATATTAAAAACATACAAGCAAGCCCAGCCCAGATGAGAAAAAGTAACACAAAAGTACACACTGCTTTCCATAAAAAGTAACTAAGTAATGCAATTAGTTACTTTTTTAGGGAGTCACTCAATATTGTAATGCATTACTGTTAAAAGCAACTTTCCCCAACACTGTATATCACTTTATATATGTTCAAATTTTGTTTAATAACCATGTGTTTTTCATTTTGATGAATTCTTTTGAACTAAATTTAAACTTGGTGTTTTTATGACATTTATGTTAAAAGCAAGTAAATTCAGTTCATTGAGTTCTGATTCAATGCAAAAGAGAATTTTTCAAATTCAGAATAGTTCATTACAATTCAACGCACAACAATGCAGTATTTTTTAAAACATAATTATAAGATTCTCTACATATTTCCCCAAGGCAAAAAAGAAGACACTATACTTACTAAAGTGTGTATTACAACAATAGTAACACATTAATTATACTAACAATATTCTTCCAAATATCACAACATAACACTAATAAAACCTGATAGCTTTTACAGTATGTTATTTCAAAGACACTTATACAAATATAGAAAAGGGAAAACCAAAATCATGTTTTGTGCAAGCTAATGATGCTAACAAAATGAAACTTTTAGCTTACACAGAATAATAGAAACTTAAGTTTTTTTTTAAGTAAAGCTTAAAGTAAAGCAAAATTTATAGAACTGATACTCTTTCTTTAATAGAACACCTTTTAATGGAAATATATTATTGAAAAAAAAATGTTTCTAAAACCACTGGATGTAAAACTGAGGGTGCAAATAAATCAAAATACTGAGAAAATCGCCTTTTAAAGTTGTCCAAATGAAGTTCTTAATATAGTTTCGTAATATGCATTGCTACACTGTAAAAAGTGATAAGTTGACTTAACTTAAAAAAAATTGAGGAAACCTGTTGCCTTAAAATTAAGTAAATAATAATTAAAAAAAAAAAAGTTAAGTGAACTTGACAATTCACTTAACCTTTTTTTTAAAATTATTATTTACTTAATTTTAATTATTATTTACTTAATTTTAAGGCAACAGGTTTCCTCAATTTTTTTTAAGTTAAGTCAACTTATCACTTTTTACAGTGTATATTACTAAACATATTACTATTACTATTAAGTTTTGATATCTTTATGGTAGGAAATTTACAAAATATATTTACTTTACTTAATATCCTAATGATTTTTGTCATAAAAGACATAAAAAGACATGCAATGTATTTTTGGCTATTGCTACAAATATACCTGTGCTACTTAAGACTCACATTTATTGAACACTAAATATAAAACTAAACTCTTTCCTACAGATCATGGTGATGGTATGGCGTTTGATGGACCACAAGGCACTTTGGCTCATGCTTTTGCTCCTGGTCCTGGACTCGGTGGAGATGCACATTTTGATGACGATGAGTCTTTCACCTTCCGCTCAAGAAAAGGTTTTTTTATTATTATTATTGTTTTAAACATTTTTCAAAGCTTCAACTTTGGTACTACTTTGATGTCAAGTAAAAATCTAAAGCGGCAATTAATCTTTTTTATTTTTTCCCCCAAAACTTTTCTCCACAGGTCATGTCTTGTTCTTGGTGGCCGCCCATGAGTTCGGTCACTCTTTGGGTCTTTCTCATTCGGATGTTCCTGGCGCTCTGATGTTTCCCACATACAGCTTTACTAATCCAGATAGTTTCTCTCTGCCCGAGGATGACATTGAAGCGATTCAGTCGCTCTATGGTAAGACGATCATCAAGAGAATATCTATGATATCTGAGTCTAAAATACTGAGTTGTTTGTTTACTCTGTGATATTCCCATCAGGTCCAGTCATCATGACTGCAGTGGATCCAGAACCGCCAAACTCTCCTACACTGTAAAAGATAATGCACTGTTAACTTAGTAAAATTACACTCATCTTACTTATTTGTTTCTGCTCTGTTGACATTACTGAGTTTGACTGAGTTTTTATTACTTTCTGTTACTTAAAGCATTGCAATAATTCAATAAACTTAAAGTTCAGTAAACTTCATTTCTTTGTGTTCAATGAAAAGGTCGAACATGTGGCTCCTTCATGCATGTGTTATAGACAGAGGTGCATGCATATTAGTTTTTCAGCCTGGTTCTCATAAGAGAACATGGAGATTTGGTTTGGTCATGCACATAGTGTGACCCAAATAAATAAATAAATTAGTGCTGTCAAACGATTAATAGCGATTAATCACATTCAAAATAAAACTTTTTTACATAATATATGTGCATGTACTGTGTGTATTTATTTTGTATATATAAATACAAACACATGCATGTATATATTTAAGAAAAATATGTTTATATATTAAATATAAACGCTGCTGGGAAACCAAGATGCGATGTAAAACTGTCACACAGTTTAAATATGCTGTTCGCGTCATAAAAAGGAGCGAGCATACTCTCAGAGCTAACTCTTTGGCTCAAAAATTATTACAAAATGATACACAAGATTTCTGGAAAGAAGTTAAAGTTATGAATGCTAGCAAAATGCCTTTGCCCTCTAGTGTTGAGGGGGTTACTGGATCTGAAAATATTGCAGATCTTTGGAGAAAGCATTACAGTGACCTGTTCAATTGCGTTAAAAGTGACGATTTCAGTATTGGGAATGTGTCTTTTAATAATGAGGTTATCAAGGCTGAGGAAGTAACTTCTGCCATAGGAAAATTAGTTCTGAATCAATCTTGTGGCAGAGCATTTGAAACTCGCTAGCCACAGACTTGTTGTTTTATTAGCCTTATGTTTTACTGGAATGTTGATTCATGGCACATTGCCCAGTTCTATGCTTTCTGTCTTGCTGGTACCTGTAATTAAGGACAAAACAGGGAAAATATCTAGCTTAGAAAACGATAGGCCTATTGCCTTAGCCAGCGTGATGTCTAAGGTATTAGAGATAATATTACTGGATCGATTTCAGCAATATGTTACAACCAATGATGAGCAGTTTGGTTTATATAAAAGTAAGCATGGGACTGATATGTGTATCTATGCTCTGAAAGAGGCTGTGAGTAAGTACAGTAGGCAGAACTTCACTATGTGTCTGTGCTTCTTAGATGCCTCTAAAGCCTTTGACCGTATTAACCATGGAAAGCTATTTGTAAAATCACAGCAGCGAGGGGTTCCCCCATACCTTGTCCGGGTACAAGTCAAGTCACCTTTATTTATATAGCGCTTTTAACAATACAGATTGTGTCAAAGCACTTAACAGTATCAAATTGGAGGATAGAGTGTCAGTAATGTATAATAATAAGACTAAACACTCAATTTTCAGTTAAAGGCATTTCATGATTTAAAGTTTAATATCAAAAAGAGTGTAGTTATGCTGGTGAGGGCAAAGGAGGACCGTAAGGCCGTGTTTCCCTCTTTTTATCTGGCTGGACAGGAGTTATCTGTGGTGAATAAGGTCAAATATCTCGGTCACATCATTAGAAGTGACCTTTGTGACGACGATGACATTCAGAGACAGTATTGTAAATTGTATGCACAAGCTAATATGCTTGCTCGTAAATTTAGCATGTGTACTGATGATGTTAATATAGCTCCACTGTGTACTGCCCACTTGTGGTGCAGTTACAGTAAAGCTAAATTTAACAAGTTGCAGGTTGCATACAATGATGCATTGCGACTCTTATTAAAAGTTCCTCGGTGGAGAAGTGCCAGTCAGCTTTGTGTTCAGAATCATGTGCCCATGTTATATGCTGTTATCAGAAATTTTGTGTATAAATTCATAAAGCGGCTTGAGGTCTCTAAAAATGAAATGATTGTGATCTTAGAGAAGAGCACTGTTAGGTATACCTCTGCACTTTGGAGGCACTGGAGAAAGTGCTTATATGGACATTAGATGTAAATTATTTTCTTATTTTTATTTTTTTGTTGTTGTTATTCATGCTGTATGCTGTTTTTTTTCTCTCTCTTTTTATATGGACCTTATTGAGTCTGAAATAAAGATATCATCATCATCATATAAATGTGTATAGCTACATGTAAATATTTTCAAAATATATACTGTATGTGAGTGTATTTATGTGTACATAAGTACACATACATTCTGTTAACAATGATGTTTTTATGTTTTATTGTTTTAGTTAGCTGTATTTTTTAGTTATTTTTAACCTTATCAAAATAACCCAACTGCAGTTTGATTGAGATTAATTGAAATGCACAATAAAAAAAAAAAAAAAAGATTTTTGAAAATTGATAAAAATTGAGTTATCTGATTTTGCAAAAGAACTCTTCATATATATATATATATATATATATATATATATATAAATTATAGAGATAATATTATTGCACTTTATTTACTTAGTTTTTTTAAATAAAATAATAAACAAAATAATAAAGTGTGATAATACTATTATACATAATTTTAAATATTGTAAAATAAAACGTGAGTATTAAATACAAATGCAATTATTATATAGTAAACTTAAAAATAAATTGATAATATTTGCTTCTTTTTTTCATTTTCAAAGGCTCCACCACCACCCAATCACAGAGATCACTCTCACCTGAGCTCTGAGCACCCGCACCTGTCACGCATCCAATTAACCAATCACTAGTCAAGTACATAAGCACACACCTCAGTCACCATCATTGTCCGGTCTCGTATCTACGAAGTGGACTCTCTGAGTTAGTGCAGCATTCTATGTTACGTACCTGATTGACTTATCGCCTGTGTTCCTCCTTAGTGTTCTGTGTATCCACGTTCTGTCCAGTCTCCGTGCTCTTGAGGTGTGTGCTCCGTCTCCGTGTCTCCTAGTCATCTGTAAGAAAGGGTTCCAAGTTACATTCTACACCGATCTCCAAGGAAGTCGTCTAAAGACTGTTATACTCACCATTGCATCTCCCTACTATCCGTAACGACTCCTCTGTGCAGAAATAAAGATCATTGTTTTTCCTTACCATCTGTGTCACGCCACTTCTGTTACACCAGCAAGATAAGTAATGAATATGAATGTTTCTGCATATGAGTTTTTCAAAGGAATGAATGTGTCTTGTTACCACAATGTGTTATTTCTGTCATATAGCCTATGGGCTATTCAGATACATGGACAAAAAAAATAACAGATAATTTAAAAAAAATAAAAACCACTACATTAAAGTACATAAAATTACATAAACAACTCTAGTTATGATTATAAACGTAATTTTGTGATATTAACATTATATCCGAAAAAATACAGATCTAACATAACCAAAACACCAAATACGTTGGTTAAGGGTTTCAACAAAGGGGGAGTTTTGGACATTCGCGACCAATAAGGTAGCGCCGCTCTACCTACGTCACTGTGACGTAGTGTGTTGCGTGGGCTAGCTATAGCAGCGTTAGCTGTGTAACGGTGATGGTGTAGAGGGTGTTTGAGGATTTCCGAAATATCGACGCAGATCGACATTCATGAGAGGATTTTATTAATGGTGAGTGAATGTTTTATTATGCACAATGAGCTCGTTGTGTAACGCGGAGTTTATGGCGAATATGGCGCGATGAATGTGTGAATGTGATTGAGGGAATTACGACAGATAAACAGATCAACAGGGAGAGACAGACATCTAACGTTATTATTTATAAAGTCCTGCTTTAACCCCAATGTTGTGATATAAATAATAATGACATATAATGAAAATACTACTACTGCTACTACTACTACTAATAATTCTGGTGTAACGAATAAGGCCTGTTTTATTTATTAAATCACCGTTTGATCAAATACGTCATAAATCAGCTTTGTATGATGCTTTAAAATGCTTTTAATAAGTCAGACTTTATTAAAGTAACAAATAAAATTGTATTAAACCGCTGTTTAAATAAAAAAACATTTAGTAGTAGTATTCATGAGTCATGAAGAAAGCCTGTTTGATTTATTAAATTGGCGTTTGATCGACTATATCATAAATCGGTTCAGATAAGATATATCATATATGACTTTTTTCCATATCATACACTATCAGTATTTATCATGATATTCATTTGACATTTCCTTTCACAATTAAACTCTACAGAGTAAGATACCTTTTAATGTATGATGTTTTCAATTATAGTTTATTTATTTTTTCTGATTTAATACAAATTTATCATCAAAAATGGTGTCAATTAAATGAATTAACAAAACTTTTACAGTTTAATCAATTATTTTATAACAAAACGTTTTGCTTTTATTTTTGTCGAATAAGATCTTGTAGAATAGAACTGCATAAATGTAAACATGGGTGAAAAAATATCTTGGTTTCTTTTTTATAGTAATATTATTATTATTATTATTATTATTATTATTATTACTTTATGGCCTGGTTTCATAGACCGGGTTTAGCCTAAGCCAGGATTAGACCATAGTTCAATTAGGACATTTAAGTAATTTTTATAAACATGCCTTAGAAAAAAGCATTACTGGTGTGCATCTTAAGACAAAACAATAAATGTAATAATAATACAATAATAATAACAATATAAACAATAAATAAAACAATAATAATAATAATAGCAATATTAATAGTAGTAGAGAGGTTAACAAAAATTAAACACATTGACAAATAAATAGAATGAGACCCACAATAAATTTGAGAGCAGAGAATGCTGCTTATTTTTTCAAAATTTTGATACATTTTTTTATTTACTTGGCGGTTTTTTTAGCATTCAAATTTGGCTGGGTGGTTAATAACACATTTTTCTGTGGTGTGACAAACTCAGAACACACATTTAATATTGACTTTACACGGACTTGAAGAAATGTATCGTGATATAAATTTTGCCCATATTGTCCCGCCCTACCTGCATGCATTTGTGTATTTTGAAAACATGATTGGCTGTAGCAAGAACGTGCTACGATTGGTCAGCGAAATGCAGCTGTTATCTGATTGGCTTGAGTACACTGTGGGTGGAGTCTACCTATTACGTCTTTCAAAATCCACAAATGCGTGCAGCGATCCACAAATGTACAGGAAACGATTGTTAGATGCGAATATTACTATTTAAACGTAAAATTATTAACCCCAATTTTAATGGCTAGGATTATCATGTCCAGCACAGTAGGGGTGGGCGATGTGACCAAAATCTCATATCACGATATGAATAATTTTATATCACAATAACAATATATATCACAATAGTTTTTTTTATGATATTAAAATCCTTGATACCATAGAATTTTCATAATCCTTGTCACCAATGTCAATATCAAACTACTATTGAATATATAAATATATAAAACAATAGACTTTATTTCGTCCATCCGATATATATCATCATATCGCACAGTGAGTTTGTGTTTGTGTGTGAAATGCCATGTTTTTAATGCTGTTACAGTGAAAGTGTGACTTCTAAAAGTGCATGTATGTTACAGCTCTGTGCCATGTCTGTGAAGAGCCCATCAGACCTGCTCAATGAAAACACGTACATCCCACCTTCACTGACCCTTGACCTCTGCTTATCACATGAAAGAAAGTTGGGCCTGACAGATACTCGTGGATCAAATCCTTTCTCTCTAAAGAGTCAACTTAATTACGGCAGCACAAACTCCATCCAGCTCCTCAAAGGCATTATGGGAGAACTAAATGATGATGATGATGATGATGATGATGATGTATCCCTCCGGCACCAGGAAGATGAATGGAGCAGAAATCAGGAGAATGAACACAGTCTTCCAGGCTCCGAGAGCAACGCCAAGTGGATGAAGGAAGATCAGAATCAAATATGCAAGTTAGCAGAGCAGCAGCAGCAAGACCAGAATCTCAACCTGGTTGAAAACGAAAACGAATCCACTGACAGAAACCCAAACCAGAACTCCCAGCGGCGCCATGAAGAGAAGAACAAGACGCTGAAAGCGCTCTGCTCTGACCTGCACCGTTGGGAATCTGAAGAACCTCTTCTGATTTACTCTTCCAACTCTCTGATGGAGAAGAATCAAGAAAACCAAGAGGAAGTAGAAAGAGAGAAAGAGGAAAATTCGAATCCTAGTGGAGGCGAGAACACCGATTCCCCTGAGATTCAGAAGAAAGGAGGTGAAGGTGGCAGCAGAAATGCTTGTTTGCTGTTCGGTAAGAACGGCATTCCCAGTGACGAGGACTCCAGCTGTATGTCGCTGTCACAGGGAAGCACTGCGAGCAGCACCCCAGATGGAGAGCCAGGTAGGTCATGCCACATGGCAGGCGATCACAGGACAGTGTTTCCCACTCATTAACTAAACTAATCTGTCCTGCCACAGTTTCATAAACCGAAAATATATTTATACTCCTCATTATAATATGAAATGTCTTTAACATTGTGTTTCGTGTCATTGCTTTGGCAAAGTGCCTGTCAAACAAACTAAGCAGCATATGGCTGTATCCCCTCACCAAGCCTGTTCACGTTGCTTGTTTCAAAGCGAAGCGCGCACTTTCAATAGATTTGTAATGAGACGTGCTTGTAAACCAGTTTTTACAGAAGCTGGAGTTTTCCGCCAGAATAAAAGCTCAGGATTATCTCTTGCAAGAAAGGACTAAAATTAAAAGACATGCACAAAAAATACAGTACAGGGAGAGCAAGCTCACTGTTTATTGGAAGAAAAATGTAAATATTGGTTTGGGGGTTTATATGAATGTATTTCTGAAGGGAACTGGCTTCAGAGAAATTTCAATGGCATTTTTTTATCACTTATTACTGCTGTTCCCTAAGCGCCACCTGCTGTCAGAGAGTGAAATTCAGCCTGTCTGCTGTTTTGGTCTTAGCATAATTTCACAAAGCTAAAGTCAGACTATTCTGTTTTTGCTTCAGATGTTGAAATGATAGTCAAATTTAAATAAAAAAAAAAAACTGCTCATGCTACATGTGTGTAGCATCTTTGTTTGTATCGTGATTAAAATGCAGTGGTAGGTTCTAATTTCAAATGGCATTTTTTTATTATTAAATATGTTTAGTTATGTTTAGTAGTAGCAGCAACTGCAAAAACAGTTTCATGGCCAGGAAAAAATATTTATGGCCAGTAAATTTTCTCCAATCATGAGAAAATTGTGTTTGTATCATGATTAAAATGTTTTAGGCCCTTCTTGCAAGTGTAGAAATTAGGACAAAAGTATTGTTATTTCCCTACAGTAGAATAAGGTAAAACAATATACCTGTGAAATACTCATTTTCTTTTGTTTTCCAATATATGGCTATTACTGTCATATTATAAAATTATTATTATCATTATATTCTAATTTGTTTGGCTTCCATATTCACCGGTGTGATTGTGATTTAGACCGAGACACTATCCCCTGGTTTCACAGACAAGGCTTAAGCCTAGTCCCAGACTAAAATGTAAGTCTGAGCTGTTTCAACTAAAAGAAACGTGCACTGACTGATCTTAAAATATATCAGTGCCTTTGTTTTGTCTTAAGATGAACACCAGTAATGCTTTTTTATAAGGCATGTTTATAAAAATTACTTAAATGTCCTAATTGAACTATGGCTTAATCCTGGCTTAGGCTAAGCCCTGTCTATGAAACCGGGCCTATTTTTCTTGGCCGATTCTGGTTTCCGAAGGTTTTGTAAGTGTGACCGATTTTTGCTGATTGACAGCATATACTTTTTTTTTTTTAATTATTTACATAATAGAAGAAATTATCAAATATTACTGGAAAGGTCTGTTTATAAATGGACATTTTCCCTAACATTATTAAATGTATGCAATGCATTATCTTTCACATCAAATTCTTACGTTGTTTCAGTTAATTCAGAATTACCATTCAAAAGAAATCTGTATCAACAAACTCCATCTTTGCAGTGTAGAGGAAGCAGAAGCTGCATCTGAAGTGGCATTAGATGTATTTACACAGACTGTTTAATGATGCTGTGTTGCCGTAAATGCATTTACACGCAAAATTGCAAATGCACAATTAAACATTAAGATTAATGTTTTAAATATTTTTTTGAACATACAAATAAGAAATTTTGGGAGTAATGCATTGATACTTTTAAATATGAAACCATCAGTAGGTGGCGGAAAAAGACTATTTTAATCAACCGTATGTTCAAACGGCTGATTCATTCAGATTGATGCATATGCATTGTTAGGGTTCAATGCATCGAGAAAACGAGTGAATCGTTACACCCCTAGTAAACAGGCTTAAAGGAGTAGTTCACTTCCAGAACAAAAATATACAGATAATGTACTCACCCCCTTGTCATCCAAGATGTTCATGTCTTTCTTCAGTTGTAAAGAAATTGTTTTTTGAGGAAAACATTTCAGGATTTCTCTCCATATAGTGGACTTCTATGGTGCCCGTGAGTTTGAACTTCCAAAATGCAGTTTGAAACGGCTCTAAATGATCCCAGCCGAGGAAGAAAGGTCTTATCTAGCGAAACGATTGGTTAGTTTCTAAAAAAATTTACTATTTATGTACTTTTTAATCTCAAACGCTCGTCTTGTCTAGCTCTGTGTGCATTCCGGGTCATGACAGTTAAGTCGAAAAACTCCCATCTCATTTTCTCCTCTAACTTCAAAATCGTCTTACATCGCTGTTTTACCTTTTTTTTTATAAAGGGCGTTTGATCTTTTTTGCATGTTCACTTTGTAAACACTGGGTCGGTACTTCTGCAGCAATGTAGGGCAATTTTGAAGTTGGAGGAGAAAATGAGACGGGAGTTTATCGACATACCCTAACTCAGTGTTTCTCACTTTTGGGTCGTGGAGTGTACGGCCAAAGAAACGACATCAACAACAAAAAACGTAATTCTAAATGTTTTCTGATGCGAGACTTTTATTATAAAAGACGTGCATGAAAGCCGTCAACACTTCTGTCAGATGCAGTTTAAAACAGTGCCTGTCCCAATTTAGCATGCGGTCAGATGAGATGTTGATAGGCTTAATGTCAGTGTCATTGTTCTATCGTTATTTCGTAACTTGTGAAAGTCTCTCACCTCAGAAAAACAAACTCTCCTGTCCTGCCAGATGTTATATCGCTCTCGTAGCGCGCACTCTTCAATGGCACAATGCATATCATTTCACTAAAGCTCAGAAACTATACGATCATGCAACGCGTGAAATAAAGTACAGTACCGATAAATCAGATAACTGGTTATGCGTGTGTTAACTGGGAAGGATTTGGATGAAGGTATGATATTCATTCTATTCAGGAGCAGTTTCCATGTTTCATTAACAGTTCACCATGACAACGTTTGCGTGTTATTTTCACTTTGTGTCATTTTGTATATATTTAAATGACTGTGGTGGCTCATACCAACTTAATTGTATTAACAAAAACTAGTTTGGGACTGCTATTTAATAGCCTTAATACCTTACAGGCTGTTTATTCAGCATTAGTCATATTCTTAACTTAGTTTTTGTGAAAGAAATTTGCTTAGTTTTTTTTTTAAACACATTTTTATATATATATATATATATATATATATATATATATATATATATATATATATATATATAAAAAAAAGTTTTTTCTGTTTAATTCAATTACAATTTTGTTTTTCTGAGCACAAAATAAATATCATACATTTTTCCCTGATTTACAGAAGACACCCACTAAAATGTCATTCAGTGTAACAGTCTTGTCAGGCATATTTACAACAAAAATCAATTTATGACACATTAAAAGACTAATTACTTTCACCCCAGATACTAATTAGTTGTAATTTTACATTTTTAAAATTTGCCACTATCCTAGGTTTTGCCTATTTGTCAGTAAGAATTTACTCATTTAAAACACAATAAAATTTAATATGCTCCCTTATTCTTTTATATATTTTAATATGTACAAGTCAAAATAAGCATGTTGTTTGATTTTTTTTTTTTTTTTTTTACATAAATATTGTGTTACACTGAATGACAATGTAACATTATTTCAACCAAATTTTGACATTTTATTCTCCAAAAACATATTTAAAACCTTAAAAGTAGACACTTTAATTACATTTAATATGCTTTCTATGGACATAAAATCATTTTTGTACATTTCTTTTGATGCGGGCATCTTTACGTCTTTGACCCATATATATATATACTATATATACTACACAAGATGAGCGCTTGAGGTTAAAAAGTATTTTTTTATTTATTTATTTTTTAAGAATAATAAGAAAAGATAATAAGAAAATGACTAATTGTTTCGCTAGATAAGACCCTTCTTCCTCGGCTGGGATCGTTTAGAGCCGTTTGA
The DNA here is from genome assembly GCA_021397915.2 of Tor tambroides. NCBI lineage: Eukaryota > Metazoa > Chordata > Actinopteri > Cypriniformes > Cyprinidae > Tor > Tor tambroides. The sequence continues at coordinate 12,707 of JAFVLL020015420.1, forward strand.
AGCTGCACTGAAACTGCATTTTGGAAGTTTAAACTCGCGGGCACCATAGAAGTCCACTATATGGAGAAAATTCCTGAAATGTTTTCCTCAAAAAACATAATTTCTTTATGGTTGAAGAAAGAAAGACACGAACATCTTGGATGACAAGGGGGTGATTACATTATCTGTGAGTTTTTGTTCTGGAAGTGAACTACTCCTTTAAATAGAGCACGTTTCATTTTTGTTTGTAGAGTCCTACTGGGATGGCAGTGCATTTGAAACAGACACGGACCTGCCTGCTGGTTGGATGCGAGTGCAGGACACATCAGGAACCTACTACTGGCACATTCCCACAGGAACCACGCAGTGGAAGCCACCTGGGCCCCTAGAGGAGAGACCAGCCAGCACATCACCTGCAGACGAGCCACAGGTGCACACACCTATTATACATCATCATAAACATTTCAGCTTATCGAAAATTGTGTGCTCTTAATAATATCCCATCAGTATAACATTATAGCTCTCAAGCTGCCCAACATTAGTGTCATTGTAACCGTGTGAGTGCTGATGTCTTTAAACATGAACATATTTGTATTTAGATTACATGGAGTGGTGTTTCTCATCCAAACACATTCAGTGAAGAAGAGCACTGGCAGGTAGGTTCATGGTAGAGTCACAGACAATCTCATTCTGTTTTTTGAAAGTCCATATAATGCTTTTTTATTGTTTAGAAGGAGGATGTGGCTTCTGATGAAAGTCTGAAGGAGTTTGAGGGAGCGACTCTACGTTACGCCTCCATCAATCTCAGGTATAAGATCAGTTAAACAACACAGACTCGTGAAGATGAGCGTTACACAGTATTATGCCAGATACAGTACGTTTACATTTTATTGCATTTCTGAATTGGGCAGACACTTCATCTAAAGCCACTTGCGTTGCATTCAACAGAAGTTCTTAGTAATCAAGCCAATGATCTTGGCCTTGTTAGTGCCAGGCTCTAAAGGAGCTTTGATCATTCTCTCTGTCATCTTCCTGTTGTGTGCAGTTTTTCTCAGTCTGAGGAGGAAGAGGAACAGACTTATTTCAGCAGTAATGAGGGGGTGAAGGTAAGCACACAGGTGACTGACCACATGCCCTACCTCAAGATGCTTGTTTTCTCAATGCTTGTGTGTGCTTTAGTGTTTTGCAGTGCGTTCTCTGGGCTGGGTGGAGATATCAGAAGAAGAAATGGCTCCTGGCAGGAGCAGTGTTGCTGTTAATAACTGTATCCGACAGCTGTCCTACCAGAAACACAATCTAGATGACACAGCTGGCATCTGGGGCGAGGTTTGTGCATATGCATGGAAATCACTAGAATTTGAATGAATGTATGTACTTTAACAACATTCTTATTGGTTCTTTTTGTTTTCACTAAAAAATAAATGAAACCGTTTAAGAACAGAATTAACATTGCTTTATTTTCTAAAACACTAGATAAATGAAACAACTATCTTTAGCAAAAGAAACAGCAGTGTCAACGCTGTTCTTCAGAAAAATCCTCCAGGTCCTGCACGTTCTTTGGTTTTCCAGCATCTTCTGTAGATTTGTCCCCTTGCCAACACTAAGGCTACGTTCACACTGCGGGCGCTCAGTTACGATTTTTTTCTCAGATCTGATTTTTTTTGTATAGCTGTTCACATTGTTGTTTTAAATGTGACCAATATCAGATTTCCAGTGTGAACAGATCATGGTTCTGAACTGACCCATATGCGCAAAAGAACGACACAAACAGGGTTTCCAGGTTTTCACAACAAAATCCGCCCAATTGCTTCTCAAAACTAGCCCAGAGATTTTCGGGGGCATAAATATGGTGTTAGTGGGGTTGCATCAACCCACGAAGTTAAAAAACAACCCGCAGCAACAGTGGAAAAAGTAGCCCAATTCCGCGGAGAAATGGTGGATTTGGCAACACTTGGCGCTGTCATACGGAAGTAAAGGCAGAGGACATGAAGCAAGCAATTATGCATTTATTTATAGTGTGATCTGATGCAGAAGCCAGCAAAATTATGCACAGGCAATATGAAAAATAAAGATAAGGATGTGACGAAATACAGAAGAATTTTGAAACTTTTATGATACGAGCCCTCATTTTTCGCTTGTATAGTTCTGACACATCTCTGTACTTCCACTAACTACAATAACTTTGGGTATGTAAAATCTTTGAAGTGTCTCCCATTGGCGCAGAATTATGACGAATGTCGATCTAGACTGACGTAAAAGTTGCATGAATTTCGACATATTTACCCCCTGAACATGGCTGGGCTAATTTTGGACTAGTTTTGAGAAGCAATTGGGCGGATTTTGTTGTGAAAATCTGGAAACCCTGTTCATATCATTCTTTTGTGCATACGGGTCAGTTCAGAACCATGATCTGTTCACACTGGAAATCTGATATTGGCCACATTTAAAGTCAAGTCACCTTTATTTATATAGCACTTTTAACAATACAGATTGTGTCAAAGCAGCTTTACAGTATCAGAGAGGAAAATAGTGTGTCAGTAATGCAAAAGGACAATAGTAAACACTCAATTTTCAGTTAACTTGCTTAACCCATGTTATGCGGGAAACGAGACTCTGTAGCGATGACGCAATGGGAATCTTACATGATTTGACTGATTTTGACGTTAAAGGAGTAGTTCACTTCCAGAACAAAAATTCACAGATAGTGTACTCACCCCGTTGTCATCCAAGATGTTCATGTCTTTCTTTCTTCAGTTGTAAAGAAATTGTTTTTTGAGGAAAACGTTTCAGGATTTCTCTCAATATAATGGACTTCTATGGTGCCCCTGAGTATGAACTTCCAAAATACAGTTTAAATGCAGCTTCAGAGGGCTCTAAATGATCCCAGCCGAGGAAAAATGGTCTTATCTAGCGAAATGATTGGTTATTTTTTTTAAAAAAATATACAATTTATATACTTTTTAACCTCAAACGGTTGTCTTGTCTAGTTCTGTGTGAACTCTGTGCATTCCGGTTTAAGACAGTTAGGGTATGTCGAAAAACTCCCATCTCATTTTCACTAGATAAGACCCTTCTTCCTCGGCTGGGATCGTTTAGAGCCCTCTGAAGCTGCATTTAAACTGCATTTTGGAAGTTCAAACTCGTGGGCACCATAGAAGTCCACTATATGGAGAGAAATCCTGAAATGTTTTCCTCAAACATAATTTCTTTGAAGAAAGAAGAAAGACTGAAGAAAGAAAGACATGAACATCTTGGATGACAAGGGGGTGAGTACATTATCTGTGAATTTTTGTCCTGGAAGTGAGCTAATCCTTTAAGTTTAGGATTTCAAGGAGAGGCAAAAGTGCACCATTTAGTATGCCTTTGCTTGCGTTGCGGTGTAGGGGAAGGAAATGCTTCTGGTGCTGGAGAATGAGACTCTGAATCTGATCGAGCCTCACGGTCGAACGCTGCTGCACTCTCAGCCGATCATCAGCATTCGTGTTTGGGGAGTTGGACGCGATGATGGCAGGTAAGTCTGTGAGCAGAGCTCAGTGAGCTGCCAGCATAAGTCACCTTTAAATGTTAAAGAGAATCTGAATCTTTTGCCTCATTTTTGCTTTGGAATGAGATTTATATTATGTATATGATCACAGACTGACAGATGCACAGTGTTACTGGAAATAATGTGGCTTTTATGTTGAGTTTCATCACTTTTGTTGCAACAGCAACACTCTGAAGCTGCTTGTTTTTAAATAATTTAGATTTTGCTGAATTACTATGTTGTGTTTTTGTTTTGTCTGTCCTGCTGCGTTCTGGATCCCAGAGAGAGGTAGTGTGTTACTGTATTGTATTGTTTCTTAGCTTTTGTGTACTTATTACAATACCAAGCAAAATGCACCCAAAAATGCAATTTCATAATTTTCACACCCACGTGTCGATTAGACTAACACAAAAGGACAATTTTAGAGGAATGTTTGTCACTCTTTTACATTCAACGATTGTTCATACATACATACCACAGCTGTTAAGCTTCTAAAAACAATGTAATGTACCATATAAAAACAATGTAATGCACCATATTCTCATTCTTCTGAACACGTGATGGATTTGTGTGAGGAAAAATCTTCCCTTCTAGTGCAGCTCTCAAATATTATTTTCTGTTCTGCATGTCTAAACTGAATTAGATTTGAGAGCTTCAGAAAAATTAAGACTGGTATAATATAACCTGAGTCTTTTAGACTAATTTTGCACTTAAATGGTGTTTTTTTTATATATATATATATATATATATATATATATATATATATATATATATTTATGTTTATATTTTATAGATTTTATTTATTTTTTGAATTTGACAATTGTGGGGACTGAACTACTGTTGTCTGGAAAAGATCTGTGTAAAGATTCAAAATGTCACTAGATTACATTTTGCATTCATTAGCAAATTCATGACATAATTGGATTGTATTTGCATTCTGTGTATTGTCAGCCCTTTACATCTGTCTGCCTCTTTTCTATTTTGTGCATAACATACTTTTAGTATAGTATAATGACTGAATCGTGGCCCATTAAGTCTACATGTTAACCAGCGGTAGCTTCCAGGTCATTTACAAGTTTCTGCTCTGTACTGCTAAAATACAGATTTTCTAGGAGTATACAGCCATCTTAGGTGTATATGACTTTCTTCTTTCAGATGAATACAATCGGAGAGTTATATTAAAAAATGTCCTGGCTCTTCCAAGCTTTATAATGGCAGTGAATAGTGGTCAGGATTTGTTAGAGCTTTGAGGATTTATATCAAGAAATCTGATCAGTTGTTGTGAGATTATGTGGATTCTACATAGAATAAGGCATGCAACATATTATTTCGTAGTATTCTATGCCGTGATAAAGACTCTCAATTAACATTGCATTATAAATATACTTTATTATACTCCATGTCTGTTTGGTTTCCTTCATATGAAATAAGTCCACATTCTTAAGAGAAGCAACACCTCAGTGAGCAGAGTTAGGGCTATCTGCCAATAAAATGATTCTGTATGGGCTCAATCCCATAGCATAAGCCATAATGTGGCATCTCAAGGTTTCACACACATCCAAGACATTTGTTACTCTGTGTGCACAAGTTTACGGGTGTGTGGATGAATTGAAGTGGTATGACAACATGCATATGTTTATGTTTGTCTCTTGTCTCCTACTGCAGGGACTTTGCATATGTGGCACGAGACAAGTTGACTCAAGTGCTCAAGTGTCATGTATTTCGGTGTGACACCCCTGCAAAGAACATCGCCACAAGTCTGCATGACATCTGCTCAAAGGTGAGGACATCTTAGCTGCTGGCTAAAAATACTCATATTAGGGCTGGGCGATAAGTTGATTTTATCGATTAACTCAAATGTGTAGTTTACGTCGACTTGTTTGAATGAAAATCGGGTTTCTCTTTAACATCCACCGACGCTCCCCTCTGGGCTCCCGTAGTTCCGAATGGGCTCAGCCCTTCCCCCACGCGTCTGCCACATAGGGTTGGACCGATAGACCATGCCATCGTCCATCGCTGATGGCCCCCCCCATATCCCCCGCAATCCGCCGCATCCCAATACCGTGTACGGAAAGAAAATGACGTGTACTACGGAACTCCTTAAAGGGAATAAATACGAGATGGGAGGAAAATATATATTTCAATACTTTCTCTCACAGTTTTATCATTGGGTAATCATACCGTATATAAAATTGCGGGCGTCAGGGAGCCGCTATTATGCCTGGCATTGAACGATCGCTTTTTAGTTTCACTTTCGAGATTCGCGATTGCACGTACTCTGTTTATACTATGGAGCAGAAGTACTTACCACACATTTTACAAGATCAGATGCTTGCCAGTGGTGCTCAGGATCAGCAAATCATTCGTCATCGTTCTCAGTCATCTCTCCTTACTCTGTTTATGTGGTAAGTGAAATTTTATGTACTGTAATGTAACTGTAACAGGCAACCGTTAGCAGTCGTTATTTGTTTTCCGTGCCTTTCTGAATACGGGATTCACTATTCGGGCAAAAAGGGTCACATAATTTTTTTTTTTTTTTATTGTTATGTTACGTTATGTTACATTTTCACTGTTTACAATGGCAGGGCCTGTCATCTTGTCTTTTTGGCTTGTTGTTTCTGATTGCACTTTAACCCCAAGCGGGGAATCCAGATCAAATCCCAGAAGGGAAAATCAAAACAAAATAAAGTTAAAACTTGTTTTGAACAATTTTTTTGTCATCTGCAGATTGAATTTAAAGTAGGGGGAAAAAATCGATTTAAATCGTAAATCGGATTTTTTGTGAAAAAATCGGGGATTTTTTTTTTTTAGGCCATATCGCCCAGTCCTAACTCATATTCCTGATTAAATATCAGTCATTGTGCACTCTGCTGTAGTGTCCAAAAAAAAGACAGTGCTGTAGAATTGTTGGGCGGGGCTAAACAGGCAGTGATGTAGAATCGGTGGGCGGGGCTAAACAGGCAGTGATGTAGAATAGGTGGATGGGGCTAAACAAGCAGTCCTGTAGAATCGGTGGGCGGGGCTAAACAGGCAGTGATGTAGAATAGGTGGATGGGGCTAAACAAGCAGTCCTGTAGAATCAGTGGGCGGGGCTAAATAGGCAGTGCTGTAGAATCGGTGGGCGGGGCCAAACAGACAGTGCTGTAGAATCGGTGAGCGGGGCTAAACGGGCAGTCCTGTAGAATTGGTGGGTGGGGCTAAACAAGCAGTGCTGTAGAATCGGTGGGTGGGGCTAAATAGGCAGTGCTGTAGAATTGGTGGGCGGGGCCTAACAGACTGCTGTAGAATTGGTGGGTGGGGCTAAACAAGCAGTGCTGTAGAATCGGTGGGTGGGGCTAAATAGGCAGTGCTGTAGAATTGGTGGGCGGGGCCAAACAGACTGCTGTAGAATTGGTGGGCGGGGCTAAACAAGCAGTGAAGGTAGAATCGGTGGGCGGGGCTAAACAGGCAGTGATGTAGAAGCAGGTGTTGATCATCTTCTGCGGAGGCAGTGCTTATCCACACTATTACATCATAGAGTATGGTGCGCATATTCTACCTCCAGGGAAGTTTGACAACAATCCAGCATTTGGCCAACAAATTTATCATTGGTGCATCCTCTCATTTTTATGCTAAATAAGTGATAAAAATGTTTTTCTAGTCGTTTATTGTTTTTTACTCTCTGCATTCACAAGTATCAGTATTTCTATGTGTAGTACCTGTGTGTGTCTTACTCTTTTAGATCAGTTTGGATCAACCAGGTAGACAGATGCAAGCAATGCGAGCATCTTATACACAACTGCAATTTATGTCCATGTGTTTTGTGTTATATATTTTGTTTTGTCTGTGTATTTCCATAGATAATGGCCCAGAGGAAGCCATCCAACAGACTGACCCCTGACCCCTCCAGACTTAGGGACATCCCTTTCCAGGGTAACTTATGGCATATGCTGAATTTATCTTTTGTTTGTGGATGCTCTATATGTAACTGCTGAAAGTGTTGGGTTTGACCACACTTTTTTTTTAAATGTGTACATCAGATATTTCTCTCTCACTTTCTCAAGTGAGTACAGTAATGGATAATAATGAAGTTCTACTATTATGACTGAATCAGATCTTTTTTTTCCTTCAGAGTTCCCAGCTCCCAAGAATGAGCTGGTCCAGCGCTTCCAGGTGCGGTACTTTGGTCGTGTGCCGGTGACCAAGCCATTTGGTAGGAACTCTGCTATTGCTTACCATTATACTATTACATACAAAGTACACATTATACCTGCATTTCCCCCATTTTTGTGTAGCTATGTCATAACCTTGAGTCGTGTCACAGCGCTTGCATGTCATTGCTCTTTTGTTGGTTTTGATTGCTTCCATTGTCCTCATTTGTAAGTCGCTTTGGATAAAAGCGTCTGCTAAATAACAATGTAAATGCGAATATGTAAATGTAACCTGTAAGCACTCAAAATAGCATGTATGTATTTTTATGTTTAAATCAAAGTTAGCTGCCTGAATTTGAAGTTGAGTTGTGTTGGTATCTGTCTCTTGAAGGCATGGACGTTATTAATGTAGCATTGGAGACGGCTCTTATCGGCAAAGACAAGGAGGATTGGACACCTGTGACTGTGAACGTGGCATCCGCCACGCTCACTGTTCTGACATCTGAGGTCAGGTTTCTTTCTGTTTGTGGATATTCTGCAGTACTTGAGTATTATATGTAATGCTGTATCAGGAAAATTTGATTAGATGATAACTGACATTTCTTGTCTCGTTGTCACAGAAGGAGGAAGTTCTTTCCGAATGCCGTGTGCGTTTCCTGTCATTTATGGGCGTCGGGAAGGATGTGCACACATTTGCATTCATAATGGCAGAGGGACCTGGAGACTTTATCTGTCACATGTTCTGGTGTGATCCAAACGCAGCAACTCTAAGTGAGGCCGTACAGGCCGCCTGTATGGTGAGTAAGGATGCGGTAGTTGACCATTGTGCTGTACAAAAAGACAAAGGATCAATATCTAAAAAAGAGACAAAAGAGAATAAGACCGCAAAGCAACGATAAAGGGAGTTTACATCAGAAAATTCAACTGTAAAAATTAAAAGCAATTGTAAGCTTGAGAGAGAAGCTAAGTTTTGAACTTAGATTTAAAATCAGACTCTGTGATAAAGGGAGACTATTCCACAATTTTGGACCAACGATAGAAAGAACTCCCTCGACTTGAGTCTAGGGGCCTCATTTATAAAGCGTGCATACACAGATTTGATCATAGATCAAAGTTCAAGATCATTTGCAATTCATAGATTTCACATCTGAAAGAGAGGCGTACCTGTGTTTTCTATGAATCGCACGTACACATCTCTGAGAGATGATCACAAGATTAAATTTAGGATGGTTTCTGCGCAGCATTTTATAAATGAGGCCCCAGATCTCAGAACCATCAGCAATCTTTGTTGAGATGACCTTAATGATCTAACAGAGTTATTTAGATTCAAAGATCAGAAAGATAATCCATTCAGAGCTTTAAAAACAAGAAGAAACATTATGAAATCAGTTCTATAACAAATTGGCAGCCAGTACAAAGAGTGTGATATTGGGGAAATGTTTTACATTTTGGAGAGTGACTTCCTGAAGAGAATGAACACTGTGAATTTTAAGTCATTAATTGCTCTGCTGTAATTAGCTGAAATACAGTGGTGGCCAAAATGATTCAAACACTAGTATTTTCAGCAGCTAAAAATGGTTTTAAGTCAGTTGTTTCTATCTTTTGCTGTAGTGTGTCAGTAGGCAATATCAGTTTACATTTCCAAACATTCATTTAGCCATTAATTGTAATAATCCAGTGAGGTTTTTGAGATCTGATCTGATCATCATCCAGTCTGTCTGGAATGACATGAAGAAACAGAACAAACTGAGACAGACTAAATCCAGAAGAACTGATGTTTCAAGAAACCTCCTGCAAAGCTCCTGAAAAACTATGAGCAAGTGCAGCTAGAGCAAAAGCTGCTTTAAACACAAAGATGCTCACAACAAATGATGATTTCATTTAGTTCATAGAAGTTCATTGATCAAGAAAACAGAATCCTGATTTGACAGCATTTTTACCCAAGTGCCTAAAACTGTTAACAGTACTGTAGCTTTGCAGGAAGGTTTCTTGAAGCATCTTGGAGACACAGTTCTTCTGGATTTAGTCTGTCTCAGTTTGTTCTGTTTCTTCATGTCATTCCAGACAGACTGGATGATGATCAGATCAGATCTCAAACATCTCATTGGATTATTACAGTTAATGGCAAAATGAATGTTTGGAAATGTAAACTGATATTTCCTACTGACACACTACAGAAAAACATAGAAATAACTGACTTAAAACCATTTTTAGCTGCTGAAAATACTAGTGTTCTAATCATTTTGGCCAGCACTGTATGTTGCCAAAATGTTTTGAGTTTCAATGATGTATTCCGTCATTCACAGCTAAGGTATCAGAAGTGTTTGGACGCTCGGCCTCCCAGCAGTAGCAGCTCTTGTCTGCCCGGTCCGCCTGCTGATTCTGTCGCCCGCAGGGTCGGCTCGAGTGTGAAGAAGGGTGTTCAGAGTCTGCTGGGTAGCTTCAAGAGATCTGGATCTCAGACACCCTAAAAAGACAAACACTTCCTCCGCAGTGCTCACTGCAAATAGGTTTTTGTTGTGTGTGTTTGTGAGTTTTTAGGGGCCTAAAATCAGAGGGTCGTTCACACCACTGCGACTGTCCTCCTGCGGTTAGCGTGCAATAAGAACCAGAGGACGCACAAGTTACGTTGCCAGATATTCCATCGTTACACATTACATTTTCATTTGCTTTTTCTGTGTTTGTTTACATTAGCAGATGTACTGTAGAAGTGATTTAGCACTACTGGGTATGAATGTGATTTACCAAGATTGGATTTTCAGTGTAATCGATGTTATGTGGACTACACTAATGACACTAAACATTACGCATGCTATCAAGAAACACTAAAATGAGCTTAAATACTATGCAATGTGCTTTTTTTATTTTTTATTTGTTGTTCTTCCTCTGGCTTTGCATTGTGACATACTGTGCTAGCTCTGACTGCTTTTCTTTTCTTCTGAAGAATTGATTACTCTTCCCTAAACTCAGCATAGAGGCCGAACCGTGACTGAAATCAGTAGCAAACCCAGAGTTAGTAACATCTTTATCAATTAACTGTTTTCCCTATGAAGTAATTTGTCAGCATTCCAAAATTCTGTTTTTGGCTCCACTGACTTTGACTTTATGAAAAAGGTGCAGTTCCGCATATTCGACTTGCTTTGCTTACTGCAGGTCACAAAGCCTTTTAATTTCTTCCATTATATTTGATGTTGATTTTTTGTTAAAGATGAACTTAACTTATATTACACATTATTGTACATTCACCCACTCTGACAGTTTGTGAATTTAATTAGACTATTTTATTCATTTGTAAAATAGCATTAACATATCGTAGTCTTCCGATGTGTATTTGCTCATTAAGGAAGTCCTGCTTTAAATGAGCACTTTTAAAAAAAAATATAAATTTTTTAATTTTTCTGTATTTTTTTTTTTTATATATGTTGAATGGCTTTATCTGGATGAAAAAATGATTTATGGTCATGAACAAAAATGCTCAATGTTAACATCAGCATAGTGTGTTTAACAAAGAATGTGATATACGCTGGTTCTCTAGAGGGTGCTATGTTCCTGTCCAGTTTGTAAATACTGGTTTGTCACTAAGGTTTTTTTGTTTGGTCCCTCTTTTAAATTGTATATTGAAGTCAACTGATTATCTACACATATTTACACACTCTGTATTGGGGGAAAAATTCTTTGGAAATGTATCTTAAATGCTTTGCAACAATGGATGTCTTGCTGTATATAGATTTTTTTTTTCTTCTTTCAAATACACATTGTAACATATTGCCATGTCTTAAACTTAAGAATGTGTCGAATTCATAAATATCATGCTCTTTGATTATTCCAGTTAATGTACATACTGAATTTAATACACTAACAGGGCCAGACAGCTCAACTTTTCATTAGTTTTTCTGTCCCATTTCCATGTCGCATTACACCTGTCGTTAAAGGGAATTTTTGAATGCGCTTTTATTTTTTAAATCTTGTGTATCTGAATGCTTCATCTTGGCCCCGTTTACTCTAATACTTTGCGTGTAGGTCTAGATAATGTAATGTAAACTGCAGTGCTGTTGGTAACACTATAGAAAACCCTTATTGAAGAATAAGCATTCATGTACATGTAAATATTCTGCATTACATCAAAAAATGGTAGCAAAGAAAATGTCCTTTTTTCAATGAAATACCATGAGGGTACTTTATGTCTGTGCCAAAAAGCACAGTTATAAAAACACTTGAAATGTTACTTGCATATGCAGAAAAATTCACACATTGGTAAAATGGTAGAAATGCTTCAAGTACATTTGATTTTCAAATAAAGCAAAATTTAAGCTATGGTATTTTAAGGTTCACTCCTAGAAACATTATCACTTATGTAGGATGTTTGTGCCATCAAATTTTTTAAGGAGAGTTGAGAAGTGATTTCTTAATGTAAATTGGATGTCATATAGATGCATATAATGTGACTGGATGGAATTAAAAGTTGAAAATGCATTTAAAGCTTTTTTTCATGATTTCAACAACTGTTAAAATATTTTGTGTTGGTCTGAATAATACACACACAAATATATATCTATCTATCTGGATAGTGTCAAAAGCAGCACTAAGTTCCAGTAGCACTAATAGAGAGATATAACCACGATTGGATGATAAGAGCAGGAAATTTGTAACTCTCATGAGAGCAGTCTCAGTACTATAATACAGTCTAAATCCTGATTGGAAATCCTCACAGATACCATTTTTCTCTAAGACGGAACATAGTTGTGATGATACTACCTTTTCTAGTATCTTTGACAGAAAAGTGGGATTTGAGATCGGTCTGTAATTAATTCTTTGGAGTCAAATTCTTTCTTTTTTTTTAATGAGAGGCTTAACAGCCAGTTTGAAAGTTTTTGGGACATATCCTAATGACAATGACCAGTTAATATTCAAAAGAGGATCTATGACTTCTGGAAGCACCTCTTTTCGTAGTTTAGATGGAATATGGTCTAACATACATGTTGGTTTAAATGATTTGAGTTTATACAATTCTTCATTTCCAAAAGAAGAGAATGAGTGGAATTGTTCCTCAGGGGATCTATAGCACACTGATGTGATACTGTGGCTGACGGCTGCATGGTTACAATTTTATCTCTAATAGTTTTGATCTTGGAAGTACTACTGTGCTGCTGGGTAATGTCCGCTGATGTTATATTTTTGTTAATTTAACCACTGTATTGAATAAATACTTGGGGTTGTGTTTGTTTTCTTCTAAAAGAGACAAAGTAATCAGATCTAGCAGTTTTTTATGCTTTTCTGTAGGAGAAAGTACTTTCCCTCCATGCATTATGAAATACCTCTAATTTTGTTTTCCTCCAGCTGTGCTCCATTTTCCGAGCTGCTCTCTTTAGGGCGCTAGTGTGCTCAATATCTAAGACCCTTATCTCTCCCAAACCTAGCAACGCCCCTGTTAGTGAATGAGACCCAATGTTATGAATTCAAAAAAAAAAAAAAAAAAAAAAAATCACATTATTTTCATATTATTACACTTACATATGAGATCGCTCGTTTTTGCGTCTTCCTCGTCTGTGTTTTTGATCGGCACATTCTACTCATTTAGGAGATGCATAATAGCGCCCCAATTCTGTGTTTGGAAGTGAAGCGATGTCTCATGAATAACAGAAAATTCTGTTTGGCGGGGAAAGAGTTATTTAGGGGGGAACACGTATCATAATCTAAACTGTATTTACACATATTGCCTACCTACAAGCTACCTGACTGAAACCATACCTGACATTCCAACTTGGAATAGAGATATGTCTCCATGACACAGCGTTTCTCCATGTCCCTATTCGACCACAAACTTGTATTGTATAGCTCCGGAAATTTCAACACACAGTGCTAGCTATTCATCCTTTTTGTTTTCCGCACTTGTTTGGATGCTCTGATTCTATTGGCCGCTCGGGTAGAGCGCAGAGCGGCGAAAGTTGAACTATTTTGAACTTTGACTCGCCAATAGTGCGCTCTCGTCGAAGCAAGCAACAAACCGTCCTTGTGTGGCACTGCGCTGCCACTGGCGCAAGCCATTGAAATGAATGGGTTTCCTGTCTGAAAGGGCCATTAGACTTAAAATTCTTTTAGGAAATGCAGCCCAGTTCAGTTCATGCTTTGCATTGGGCTAAAGACAACCACACCATCACATTTATTTACATTTACATTCAGTCATTTAGCAGACGCTTTGACTTACAAATGAGGACAATAGAAGCAATCAAAACCAACAAAAGAGCAACAACATGCAAGTGCTATGACAAGTCTCGGTTAACCTAAGGCAGTACACATAGCAAGGTTTTTTTTATTTTTTTAAGTAGATAGAATATAGAAAAATAGAATTTTTGTGTTTTTTAAATAAAGAAACAAGTAGATAGAATAGAAAAAAAGAAAGCTAGTGTTAGTTTTTAAAGAAAAAACTAGCAGTTAGAGAATAAATATGCAATTGATAGAGGGTCAAGGGTGTGT
>JAFVLL020015421.1:0-62512 GCA_021397915.2 Tor tambroides
ATGCATGCATTACCATGACTTTATGAATTTAAGGCTTTCTGCTTTGATTTAAGACCTTTTTAGTTTATTGAAAGGTGAATTAAGATTTTTTAAGACCCGCAGAAACCCTGTATAATTATCAGTTATGGTAACAAATTGGTCTTTTTGTAGACTTTCAAGCATAATTTTCACACTTTCCTGAATCTATAATAGATTTTAGACATTAGACAAGTGGACATATCAAAATGTTAAAGAATAGTGTTTTTAAACAAAAAATGTGTCTTACAGGGGAAGATCAAGGCACTGTTTGAGACCACCAATCAAGATTGAGAAATAAGGAAGTCTGTTTTAAGGTCTTGTACACGCCTCATTATCTCCCTTCGAAATCATTGCAGACTTCTGTTATTTACAGATTTCACACTGCAAGCAAAGGGTAAAAACACCAAAATGAGGCAAAGTTCTGCGTTTCTCTTCGTTTTGAACTGTTGTGTCCTCACAAACCTGGCCGATGGCTTTTCTTTAGGTAACTGCACTATTTATTTCCCTTTTGAATACTCTGGCCATCTGAAGGTGCTGTGCAACAGGATGGGCTACAGGCAAACACCTTCACCGTTACCCCACAACACTGTCAATCTGGATATTTCCTACAATGCCATCCATCAGATCGTCGAAGGGGATTTCATCAGACTTTCAAATCTGATCATTTTAAACATATCTCACAACAGGATATATGAAATACACGCCAATGCATTGAGTGACCTAACAAACCTGGAAGAGCTCAACCTGTCCCACAATAAAATCAAAACGGTGACCACAAAACTTCTCAACGGTCTTGCAAATCTGACTTATTTAAGACTCGACTCGAATTACATAGAGACGATTGAAAACCAGTCGCTTGCGACACTTTCGAATTTGAGGCTCGTAAACTTCACCAATAACAAGCTGAAGCACATTTCCAAACTCCATCCTCTTCTTCAAGTACCACATCTGGAGGAAGTTTATTTGGGAAATAACGGCTTCAGAGTTTTCAACTCAAGCGACATCCCATCAGCATTCTTTGGTTTGAAAAAGTTGGATCTGTCGATGAATCCCTTGACAGTGTTCAAGATGGCAGAAAACATCTTTCCTGGTCTTGAGTACTTGGACTTGTCAACCTGTTTCCAGACCAATACTTCCGATTGGTTTATTCTAGACAAGGCATTCCTGAACACAGTTAAGACTCTCAACCTCAGTAGGAATCACATCGAAGAGAACCAGCTAGGTTATATAATGCAGAATTTCCCTTCTGTGAACTGGATGGCACTGGATGGTCTGAATAGGTCCAAGGTGGAGATGCTTTTACAGAAGGCATGTTCTCCCAGTCTGAGGGCTCTCCACTTGGAGAACAACCAACTTTCTGTACTTACCGATCACATCTTTAGACCGTGTGCACTTTTGAATGAGTTGCACCTAAGAAACAACAGAGTATCTAGAATCTATAAGTCGTCATTCGAACATCTAGCCAACTTGACGGAGTTACGAATACAAAAGAACCTTCTGACGCAACTGAACGACACTCTTCAGGTTCTCCCCAACTTACAGGTCCTCGATCTTCATCTCAACAGCATTGAAAACCTTGACTGCTCTGATTTTACGAATCTGACGCAGTTAAGGCAACTTTATTTGCACAAGAACCAAATTGTGACAATCAGTGCATGTGTATTTAAGGATTTAGGAAATCTCGAAGAGCTCATTTTGAGCAGCAATCGTATGTTAACGGTCAGAGACACCTTTAAATACGGCCTCCAAAACTTACAACGCCTGGATTTGAATAACAATAAGTTGAGTGCCATCCAAAGTTACTCTTTTAAAGCACTGGATTCGCTTCGGACCTTGCATCTCTCAGATAGCCAAATATTAAATATCTATCCACATGCTTTTGCAGGACTGATAAATTTAACAGAGTTGCATCTTGCATCTAACAAAATCACAGACAGAACTCTAGAAAACCATGCTGTGTTCGATGGTATGCCTAACCTACAGAGTGTAGATCTGAGTTGCAACTATATCTCATACGAGACTCAAGAGGAGCTACGAAGGCCACCATTCATCTTGTTAACCGAACTGAGAGTTTTGAAGGTTAACAGTCAACGTCGAGGCTTAAACAACATCCCTTCGAACTTCCTGAAAGGTCTCAAAAACTTGCAAGTCTTTTATGCTGGGAACCTTAATGTTAAGAATTTACATGTGGACACATTTAGTTGCACTCCCAAGCTTACTTACTTGGATTTGACAAGTAATAATTTTGTGAACAGGAACGCCTTGACATCCAGGCTTTTCAAACCAATATCAGGCCTAAATAAGATTACGTTGGGTCGGACTCACCTTAAGTCTTTGGACTTCTTAGTCGACGCAAATCTCTCCAGTTTGACGATCCTACGGGCCAGTACGAATGACCTTCAATTTATAAACAAAACCGTCATCCAATCGCTTTCTCAACTCAAAGTGCTTGACTTGCAAAACAACAGCTTCACATGCGACTGTAGTAACGCTTGGTTCATCGACTGGGCTGTCAAGAACAATAAAACGCAGGTGCTTTACCTGAACAGGTACGAATGTCGCTATCCCCTTTCTTTAAGCGGAAAGAGTCTGGCGGCCTTCAACACTGAATCCTGCAATGTGAATTACGACTTCATCTGCTTTGTCTACAGCTCTTCCATTGTCATTCTCACTCTAGTCGTTTCATTTATCTACCACTTCCTAAAATGGCAACTGGTCTATGCGTACTACCTCTTTTTAGCTTTCCTCAATGACAAAAAGAGGAAGCAAACCTCAAATAATCTGGATTTCCAATATGACGCATTCATTTCGTACAATGTTCAAGAGGAGCCATGGGTCCTGGAAGAACTTGTGCCCAATCTTGAGGGTCAACATGGCTTGAAATTGTGCCTTCATCACCGAGACTTCCAGCCAGGAAAGACCATTATCGACAACATCATTGACGCAATATACAACAGCCGCAAAACCGTCTGCCTGATCACGCACAACTACCTGAAGAGCGTTTGGTGTTCGCATGAGATCCAGGTAGCCAGCTTCAGACTTTTTGATGAACAGAAAGACGTTTTGGTTTTAGTTTTTCTCGAGGATATTCCCACACACCAGCTTTCGCCGTATTACCGAATGCGGAAGCTGGTGAAGAAGCGGACGTATCTACGGCGCCCCAAAGCTGGAGAAGACACTCGAGCATTCTGGCAGAAACTCAAAATGGCCATTGAATCTAAAGAGAACATGGAGGACAGACAGATCCTTTCTGGAAAATACGAAGATCATATTTAAAGATCAGTTTAGCCTGATTGTATTATTAATTATTTAAATGAAATGCTTCATGTAAAAACTGGTCTGCAAATGATCACTATCTGCATATAATTATTAATGTTAAATATTTTGCTACTTTTTAGTCAACTGAGGATACCCAACCCAGGCTCATTGGAAAAAAAACGTGCCTCTATATACATTTCTGCAACACTGTAATAACGTCACTTACTGCAGTTTCAAAGTGAAATGTCCAGAGAGTGGCACTAAAACACACATTCAATATGTGACAGTGGCATGTTTTTATTACGTTGCTACAGGCACGTATTACAGCATTTTTATTACGCTGCTTGAGGTACATATTGTGGCTGTTCAGAATTCAAATACCAGGGGAGTGTCACTAAAGTTTAAAGTTCTATCGAGTTGGAAAATAATATACCCCCTACACCAAATCCAACCCTAAACCTACCCGAAGTGATATAAAAACGCATTTGTTGATGCAGCCATGCTATTTTAACTTCCTTATGTGGATTTGAGCTGTTTTGTCGAACCATAGTTTCATGGGATTCGAACCGGAGATCTTCATCAATCAAGTGCAACACTGTATCACATGAGCTACCAAACAAAATCTACTGAATTAGAAACCTAATGCATATGAAGCTGTATATGTGATGACAACATTCAAAAGTATCAGTTTTGAAAGTGCGCAGGATGTTACATTTTTTTTGAAGTCATAACATAATATTCTGCAAGTAATTGTGTAAACATTAGGCTTTATTAATCACAACACTGTACCTGTAAATCATACTTTGTTTGAAAAGGAATAAAAGTTGTCAGAGTTTTACTGCCTATAGTGTTCATTTCAACTGGAAACTGCAGTACATATAGGTAGGGCTGGGCGATATATCTCATGCGATATGCATGCGCATCTCATCAGTAAAGCCGGTTCCTTGATTAGCGGTAAATCTCCATCACCTGTTTTCAAATGGAGCGGCGTTTAATACACAGAGCCGTAGATCACTGAGAAGCTACGCAATATCGCGTTCATTATCGAAGGCGATTCATCTGCGATAATGAACAGGTGATGGAGATTTACCGCTAATCAAGGAACCGGCTTTACTGACGAGATGCGCATGCATATCGCATGAGATATATCGCCCAGCCCTACATAGAGGTATGTTTTTTCAGTTTTGCGTAAATGTATATAGAGGCACGTATTTCCAATGAGCCTAGGTAGCAGATACCAGTTCCCATTCTAACTATTCCCTCCAATCAATGCTGGTCTGTTGAACTATAAAATACTATGGCCTGGTTGCACAGACAGGGCTTAGACTAAGCCAGGATTAGGCCATAGTTCAATTAGGACATTTAAGTAATTTTTATAAACGTGCCTTAGACAAAAACATTTCTGGTGTCCATCTTGAGACAAAACAAAGGCACTGATATATTCTAAGATCATTCAGTGCAAGTTTCTTTCAGTTGAAACAGCTCAGACTTACATTTATAGGCTTAGGCGTTGTCTGTGAAACGGGGGTATAAGTGTCAAATTTGTGGTTGCACGATATCGAAACTGATATTGTGATATGGTTGGTTTAATGCAATAATCAAATTGCGAAGATTTATTTGAATAAATATACTGTGTGTGCTGCTGGTTTCACAATGAAGATTGCACTCACAATATAATGTTTCGGCATCTCAGTGTGGCTTGGTTAATTTACTGTGAATTAGGCACTCTGAGACGCTGAAACACTGTTATCATGAGCATGTAAATGAACACAGTGCTGTGCTTCACTCTGAAAACGGCAGTGCATATATTTTTTTGTCAGCAAACTACCAAAATAAATGGTTGATGGTTTAACATTTAAAAAGGAAGAAATTCATATGTAAATATTAGTATTGTAATTTTACAGCTGTTAAAAATAAAATAATTTTTATTAAATACTAATTGTTTATATTTTACTCTAGAAAAGTATTATTGCAATATATTTCTTATTTTAATATTTTTTATTTAATATTAATCACAGTAAAACAATGTTATTTTATAGTGAAAAGAGTGGAAATGTGACCTATGAAAACTGTAAAGTGGAAAGAGTTTTTAAAACAGTTTATGGTTACTTACTTTTTTTAAAAAAAAATAAATAAATTCTCAACTTTCCGATATTATTTTTGTGTTCTATGCAGATGCACTCCACAACAAAATCATTGCAATTTTTTGATAAAAATTGGAATTTAAAATGCTACTTTTAAAAATAAAAATGCAATTAAAGAACCCCAAGTTTGCTGTACTTTTTTGTAGGGCTGCACAATTTTATATATAATCATAATAATAATAATAATAATAAAACAACAACAATTATTATTATTATTAAAAAATAGTAGTAATAGCAGTACTACAAAGTAAAAATATTAAACAAAATCAGAAGTCTTCAGAGTAAACAGATTTACATTGATAATATATTTTTTCAGCTTTTTAAACAAAACCAAGCCAATTATTCTAGAATCATTCTTTATTTCCAAATGTAACTCTTCAAGTCAGCTGGTGAAAATTCCTGTTTTTTGTTTTTTATATTGCAAAATATATTGCAGAAAAACTGAATATTGTCACTGTCAGGTTTTTTTCTAATACTGTGCTCTTCAAACACAATTTCATTAACTATTCACACAATTCATCACATACAAAATCTCTCTTAAAATGAAACTAGTTGAAATGTAATGAGTGTGCATTGCTAAATACACAGCAACTGCATCAAAAGCCAGCTCTAAATCTTGACTACTGATGTGCTCTTTGATGTGATTTACGGGCAACGCTGTAATACCAATCAAAATTTCATCGCCTTCATCCTTGAGCTGGGGTGTGCTCCAAATATTACAGACCGAAGCACATATATCTTTAGTGAATGATGGTTCAGTCTGTGGCGTTCTCTTGGAGGAGACGAGCATCTGAATGAAATTTCCAATGAGAATCAGACAGCTGGTATCGCTGGTCTCAAAGGCTCTTACACTTTAAACATACATCTAGAAATTCAAGGGCATGTGAAATGACCACCTTGAGTATAAACCATAAAACATTTATATGTGGCTCCAGGTTTCTAAAGGCGCTCACAGACTGTGTGGTCATGTTCACGAGTGGAATATCACCAGCAGCTTCTCTCACCATCATCATCAGCGTGTATCAGAAGTGGTCTTGTTTAATTACCCTCTATTCTAGTGACCTTTTGACCTTTGAAGACACATGGGACACGCATGTGGCTGTGAGCTCGGCTCCTGCCAGATACTGTTGGCAACGTCTGGGCTCTCCGCTTGAGATCCAGCAAGTTATCAATCATTTCCCTCTGCAGTCCCTGCCAGGACGTCCTGCACAAACACACTAATGCTAAAATGCAACGACCTTCCGCTGATTGCATCATTCTTCTGCAAATACAGTGTTCAAAGGTCTGAGATGACTAGAGGAAATGCTTCTATTTTAGCACAAATATTTGAATTACAAATTACATTATCAGCATAAGAATTTTAGTGTAATGTTGAACCAAAATGTGTGTCTTAGGCTTTTTCATCTCAGTGTACATCTCTCATTTGGGAAAAAAAAAACGTCATTGTAATTTTTCTGATAAAAATTGTGATTTAAAATCATTTTATTTAAAGAGCTCCAGGTTTGCTGTGCTTTATTGTAGGACTGCACAGTTGAGGCACTCGTTATATATTATATATATAGAACTGTTAAACCAAATGAAATATTACATTGTAATAATACTCTTTCAGTGTAACATATAAAATAGGATGTTTAAGAAAATAACAGTATTTTTTACAGTATAACAGTAACATTATATTTATGTCTTAAATTCTTCATTTCCAAGTGTTAATACCATGTTATTTTAGCATGAACGAGATACTATTATAGTTTTATAGCTTTTATTAATAATTTGAATTTAAAGTTATTTTTGTGGGTTTTTTGTTATTTTTAATAATTTTTATATGTCTATATGGTATTTTTATTTCAGTTTTAGTTTTGTTTTTTGTTTTTTTTAGTATATCAAGTTAAAATAAATTAAGTGTTGCATTGGCAACTAGCTGAAAAAAAGTTTACGTTTTTGTATATTTTATTTTACTTCAATTAACGTTAATTTTATTTAAATTCACGTTTTTTTCTTGATTTTTGTTTTAGTTTAGTTAACTATAATAATCCTGCGTTAAACCGTCAAGCTTTTCTTTTGGCGGAAATCTACAGGGAGCCCTTGAAGTCACTAGCCAGAAATTTAATAACTAGAATTTGGTTATGCTATTGGGTGTTGATTTATGTCTTATTTATTTGAGATATTTTCCTTTGTTGTGTGTGTGTTTTTTACTCCTCAAATCTCTAGAAATTGAAAATCTGATCATTTAGGCCAAAGTGCCCCTTGTGGCAATGCTGAGCATACAATGCATACTTGAAAAAGTATCCATAATAAAATTCAACAAATTCTAGTCACTTAATTTCTGGCTAGCAACAAATTAAAACAACACAAACCCAAGCAAAGAGTTCTTAGTAGAAAAGAGGCGCTGCTAAGTTTTCATGTGTGTTTTCAAGGGGTTTCCAAAAGTGTTCAGGCCCAAAGACTCGTACCACAGTAAATATAGACGTACAACTGCACTTCGGACTCAAGGCAAGGTCGTCCCTCTCTGGCTCCCTAAAATAAACAGCACCATACTCTTCTCTGCTCTCGTTCCACAGCTTTCATCTGAAGCCAGTGACAGGCTGAGCATGATGGGTAATTCTTCGCTCAGCTGTCGACATTAGGGTGCAAACACCCTCCTCCCCCCCAAGAACACACACATGCTGTGTGATTCACGAACCGTAAATCTCAGAACCAAACCAACGACTCGCCACATCCATGCAAATGATTATTAATAAAACATCACAACTGAAATAGTCAAAGGTAATGATGTTTCTCCAAGGCCTTCATTGATATGTCTAATTTGACAACTGTCAAAGTTTTGAGATTTTGAGAATTAGAAACTCAAAAGACTCTGTATCTTACTGTAGTGCTATACCAGACCCTTACAAAAAAATTTATTGTAGTAAAAGTGTAGTAACCATGTTTTTTGTCTTATTGATTACCCTTTGTGTAACCACAGTTTTACTACAAATACCATGGTTAAACTATAGTTAGTGTAGCCAAACCATGGTTAATTTGTGGTTACCATGGTTTAACTATAGTAACCATGGTTTTTTGGATTTATTTGTAGTAAAATGTTTCATTTTTGTAAGGGTAGTACAGTAAAATGTTAGATGATAATACCATGGTACTGAGATGAATGTGCTATAGTATTTTCATGGTACACTGATGGTATGAGATTGCAAAAATACCAAAAGTACCATAGTACCATAGTTTTTTTTTTTTTTTTTTTTTTTTTTAGATATTTTGGACATTGTACCATAGTATTCTTGGAAAACCAATACAAAACCATGGCTTTATTTTCAGTACCACAGTATTACCATCCGACACCACAACTTTACCATGAGAATTTAAAAGATTACCATGCTAAAAACCAAAGTACAATATATAGATAGATAGATAGATAGATAGATAGATAGACATAACATATTTATGATAGATAGATAGATAGACATAACATATTTATGATAGATAGACAGATAGATAGATAGATAGATAGATAGATAGATAGACATAACATTTATGATAGATAGATAGATAGATAGATAGATAGATAGATAGACATAATAACATATTTATGATTCCCTCAAGATTTGTTCATTAGTTATTCTCCACCTTCATAACTGAACCGAAGGATCAGTCCGTTCTTCAAAGTAACTGTTTCACGAAGAATTAAAGTTTAAGTAAACAAAGAACACTTTAATAAGCGACTATAAACGAGTTCTCGTACCTTTGATACTTATTCCGAGTCCTCCAACTTCTTGTTTGGTGACTCGGACGGTTCGTTTGACATTCGTGATGGTGTCCGGTACCGGCGAGGCGCTGAGGTTCACCGGATCGCCGTTAACAGCCCCAGCGGCCGCGGGCTCATCGCCGGTGTCTCCAGGGCTCACGGTGAACGAGTCCTCGCTGAGAGTGGCGAGCACACGGATCCAGTGGTGAACGGTAACGCGGAGCTCCAGCAGTCCGCTCTTCACGGGCTTCACTGCGGCCGCCATGATCAACACATTCCTGGGATACCAGCGGAGCGGAGTCCCAGCTCAACTTATCCCCTCCTCCTCACCAACCAAACCCCTCTTCCTCTCTCTCTACCTCTCTCTACCACACTCTCTCTCTCTACTCCTCTCTCTACCCCTCTCTCTCTCTCTCTCTCTCTCTCTACTCCTCTCTCTACCCCTCTCTACCTCTCTCTCTCTCTCTCTACCTCTCTCACACTCTCTCTCTACTCCTCTCTCTACCCCTCTCTCTACCTCTCTCTCTCTCTCTCTCTCTACCACACTCTCTCTCAACCTCTCTCTACTCCTCTCTCTACCCCTCTCTCTCTCTCTCTCTCTCTCTCTCTCACACACACACACACACACTCTCTCTCTCTCTCTCTCTCTCTCTCTCTCTCTCTCTCTCTCTCTCAGTTCAGCTTCAATTCAAAGTACTTTCATTGTCATGCTTGTTGCAATACTGCCAAATCATCAGTGCACACAGAAACAAACTGAGGCTAAAAAAAGGAAAGAAAAAAATACAATTACAATAAAAAATAAATCAAATAAAATTGCCAGAATGTTAATAGAATGCAAGTGTAACAGTGAAACAAACAGCATATAATAATAATAATAATAATAATAATAATATAATACACGTTCAGCAAGACATAAAAAATGTCATCTTTGTATAATGTTGGTTACATTCTGTTAAAAAGCTTATTTTTATCTAAACATTCCTTGCATCTTAAATACATGAAATGCATCTTAAATAATAGTATTCATAATCATCATCATCATGAACTTCTGTTGTGTCATGAATGTCCAGTTTCTCAGTGTTACTCTAAAAAGATCAAAATATTTTATTAATAATGAAAAAGACTTGATAAGGTCATGAGGGTCTAGAGGGGTCACATGGGTATGCATGAGATCACATGACAACAAAATGGCTCCATGCATGTATGCACAGACTGTTTTTAAAGAGAAATAATAATAAAAGATTATTCCACAACTATGCCAACATTTCTTTCCTTCTTTTGTTTTTAATGAACTTAAAAAAAAGAATTTTTACATTTTCCAAATGTTACATTTTTATTTTAAACTCCACAAAAATATCAAAATTAATTTTAATTCTTAAAATTAACAAATGTTCATCACAGAAGAACATTTTTAAAAAATCTGTCATTAAAAAAGTGTATGTACAAACACTTTTAATAATATTTTTTCTTTATTACAACAAATTTTTGTATTCAGAACATTGTTTATTTATTTATTATGCTTGGTAAATCTTTTATACATAAATGTAAATTTGTAAGTAAGAATTCTCTATGGTATCAATTTTTGGTAGACTATAATTCTTGTGTCTTTGATAGGAATAAAAAACTAAAAAAGTCAAAAAATTACTGTTATATAAAAGTTTTTTTTATTGCTTTTGACTTTAATAAAATAATAAATATGAATAAAATAATAGATATTATTAAATATTATTATTATTAAATGAATAAAATAATAGATATTAGATATTTTTATTATTTAATATTCATTTAAATATTTAAAACCACATAAAACAAAGCACTTTATAGCACATCTTTGGTGTACCATAGATGACTTTCATATTTCAAAGTACCGTGGTCTTTCTCTTTGATGCCATAACTGTGTTATTTTGACATAACATTTATTTATAGTACATTTCTATCATTTTGTAAGTGTATTATTTTTTATCTCCAGAACTCAAACACAGACAGCTGAAGCTCTTCATCTGAAAGTTATCTTCAGACGGCTGTTAATGTAGTGAAGGAATCTCATGTTTGCACTGACAGTACAGTGTGAAGCTATTCAACCTAATTATCAAAGAGAGACTCTAATTAGTCTCTTTATATGTGGAAAGGTTTGGATGTTCCTCAACAAACACTGATCCAGACATCATGCTCCTCACTGACCTACATACCGGCTCACAATGAACTATACAGACACCGAGCGCTGAACTTTCTTCTGCTATTCAACACCACTTTACCATTCGGAGTGTGTTTTTCATTAAAAAACAGATTAATTTCTCAGATCATTCACTCCTGCGCTGCAGTATGTTGAACTCTAATGTGATGATGTCTACTTAAGATTCATTTTCAAGGACGAATGTTTTAGAGAGAGACAAACCAGCTAACCTCACAAAACATCCCAGAATTCATCACATGCATTGATAACACTTACTGATATCTGTGCAAAATATACTGATATTTTATTTTACAAAAGACCAACAAAATAGAAAGCAATACTGAGGGCACAGAAAAAACCTATAAACTGAATAGACTATAATTCCTAAAATTCTATGAATCAAAATTCTCACATTATTTACTTGTTTGTTTTTCTTTTTTAAAAGTCTGATTCCATCTGATACCATATTTTTCATAAGAGTGGATGAGCTGTAATGAAGAATCTCAGTGTTTTGTTAATTGTTGCTTCACACAATCTACTCACAATAGCTTTGACTTTGTCTCCCTCTAGTGCTGGAATCATTCTTCAAACCCTCTCATAATCACATAATCAGTCATGTTTATTGAACACAATAAACATAATTTCCTCTTAACCTCATGCATAATACTAGTGAGAAACTAAAACAAGTGAATGGTTTGTACTAAATCCTGAATAGACGGTCCTACACTGCAAAAAATGCTTTTCTTATTATATATTTTTGTCTTGTTTTCAGCCAAAACATCTAGAAATTCTTAAATCAAGAAAGATTTTCTAGACAAGTAAAACTTATTGTCTTGTTTTCAGAAAAAAAACAAGTGAAAATCAAGTGAGTTTTGGCTTATAACATGCAAAATAATCTGCCAATGGGGTAAGCACAATAATCTTGTTTCAAACAGAAAACATGATTATTTTGTTTACCCCATTGGCGGATAATTTTGACATGTTTTTTTCTGAAAACAAGACAATAAATTTTACTTGTCTAGATATTTTGGCTGGAAACAAGACAAAAAATCTAAGTAAGAAAAGCATTTTTTTGCAGTGTATGCAGATATTTGACATGTTACTGTAGACGAAGTCAGATATCTACATATTCAGCAATGAACTGACTGTTTAAGCAGCAGAACTGGATTTTGTTTTGTATGCATTTTTGAAACAATATTTTCCTGTTTAACACTGTAAACCTGCTTTGACAATCTGTATCGTACACTGCTGTATAAATAGGTGACTGGACAAAGTTCAGCAGTTTAATTTTTAAAGTTTTAAAGTGTTTTGTTTTTGTTTTTGTTTTGTTTTTTTGTCATGAATCTTTTAAAAAATAATATTGGCAACAGTAAAAGACGAGGAAATAGAATTTATACTGTTTGTATTAATCTGTGTTTGTTGCAGAGTATTATTATTGGAGATTTTACAGTGATTCTTTCTGCAGTTACATAATTTCACCGGTAGATGGCGACCGGTAGTCATTTATTCAATCGATTCGTTCCACAACACTGAAACATAAATGAACAAAACTATTTACAGCGACTCTTTCTTCAGTTACATCAGATGGCGACAAGGGAATGTATTATCCGTGAATTTTGAATCATTCATTCAATCGATTCTTCAACAATACTGAATCACTGAGGAACGAAACGAGTCTTCATGAGCGAGTCAACGATTCGTTCAAAAACGAGTCATTTAGGAGCAAATGAATGCTACGGGACGCACAACGGCTCTGTTTGCATAAATTGCGTTGTCGTCTTAGACCATAAAATGGTATTTTGCCTCGTTTTTATTAAGAAGTATATATCTGTCGTTTGTCTTCTTTCATTTGCAAGATCAGAGGAGGAGAAACACCAACACTTCTATCAGTAGGGGCCAGTCGCTGATTTGATTCACTTACATCAGATTAAAAAGCACCCTGTTTTTCTTGCCGAAGTTACCAGCCATTTTATTTACTCACCAAAGCCAATAATAAACAATAGGCCTATGTATAAAAGGCATCTGACTTCATTAAAATATAGTGAGTTTGAAGGCAAATTTTCTGCGTCTGTTCTTGTTGGTTAGACAATTTTCCAGTTAATTTTAATGGTCTATATTATTTTAGTATTTTGTGTGTGTGTTTTATTATATTATATTATATTATTATATAAACAAAGAGACCCTTATGAAAGTGTTGTGCTGGTATTTTGATACATACTGTACTATAGTATGCCATAATTATTTTTAGCCATATTTACTTGATTTTCCAATATTTTTCAGACCATTCAATTTGTTTTTGTTAGTGTATACATTTTTCCCCCCAAACTGCTACAGTATGTTTATGTGTGTGTGTGTGTGTGTGTGTGTATACTTGTTTTTATATTCTGGTGGGGACTTAAACCTGAATACGCAGAGACTCATGGGGACTTGTGTCACGGTGGAGACCTAAATTGAGGTCCCCACAGGTAAACAAGCTCATAAATCACACAGAATGAAATTTTTTGAAAATGTAAAAATGCAGAAAGTTTCCTGTAAGGGGTAGGTTTAGGTGTAGGGTTGGTGTAGAGCAATAGAAAATACGGTCTGTACAGCAGAAAAAACATTACGCCTATGAGAGTCCCCACAAGGATAGCAAACCAGACGTGTGTGTGTGTGTGTGTGTGTGTGTGTGTGTGTGTGTGTGTGTGTGTGCATTTTTGTGACATATAAGGACATATATTTGCATAATGACACAGGTATGACATAGGTATTACAAGGAGAAGGTGACTTATGAGGACATTGCCCCATGTCTCCACTTTTCAAAACGCTTATAAATCATACAGAGTGAGATTTATTTGGGAAAGTAGAAATGCACCGTTTCCTGTGAGGGCTAAGTTTAGGTGTAGGGCAATAGCACATACAGTTTGTACAGTATAAAAACCGTTACGCCTAGGGGATGTCCCCACAATTCACAAAAACAAACGTGTGCATTTGGGTGTGTTATATGAATATTTGCATATTTTGGTTTGGGTGTTTTTTACCATTATACCATCTGCTCTCATAATCCTTATGTCTGTCTGGGGTCTCAGACCTGTCTCTGTACCTTTGCTTTGTCTTTGTGTGTGTGTGTGTGTGTGTGTGTGTGTGTGTAATTAAATTGTAGATGTGTGTTTTTTATGATTGATGCTGTGTCTATGTGTATGTTTGTATACACATATAAGCATAGTTTCAGCATTATTCTGCAGTATGATGCTTAAATC
This sequence comes from Tor tambroides, assembly GCA_021397915.2. Lineage (NCBI taxonomy): Eukaryota > Metazoa > Chordata > Actinopteri > Cypriniformes > Cyprinidae > Tor > Tor tambroides. The sequence goes on from JAFVLL020015421.1 coordinate 14,569, forward strand.
AGTTGTTTGTTCTTGTTAGTTCTCTACAACTTTTAATTTTGTGCTAAAATGTATTAATAAAAATGTTAAAATTATCATTGACAAATATTAATAATGCTATAGAAGTAAATATAATAAAAATAATGTATTAAATATAAATATTAGATAAAAATATATAAATATTAGATGAAAACTTAAAATTTAGCAATGTTCCCTTGGGAGCTAACTGAAATAAGTTTAAGTTGAAGCATTAATAAATTGAAAAATTAAAATAAATGAAAACCAAAACTAATACTAAAATAAGAATAAACTTATATACTTATAAAAAATTAATAAAAATGAAAAAAAGCACACAACAAACTTTCTAAAAATGTAACTAAAATTAAAATGAAAACTGAAAACACAAAGATAAAAGCGATTAAAACTATATTAATATATAAATAACTCTCGTGTTTGCACAGTGAAATTTAAAACTTTAACCACAACTTTATTTTCTATTTTCGCCACGCACAAGCAGCCCACCACAAACAGTCTGTGTGTGTTTGCCTGATAAAAATGAAATGTAAATGTATGTATTTGTGCTGTACGTCTACAGACGATAAGCCGTCACTGGTGTCCATCTGCTCACATATAATCTTACTGTCCTGAAGTGGTGTGTGTGTGTGTGTGTGGAGATGTCTTTACCCTGGTGGTTTAACCAGGCGTCTGCCTGCTAACCTTTCTGACCCCGGCCTTTTGCATGGACCTCAGGAGAACAGCAGGTACACAATCGCACGCACAGGAGCAGAACAGCAGGAGGACAAGAGCTGAGGGGCAGACGTGTGTTTGTGTGTGTGTGTGTGTGTGTGTGTGTGTGTGTGTGTGTGTGTCACTTGGTCATTCTCAAGCTGTTGCATTGTGAAAGACCTGCTAATGCACTAAATAGACCAGTGACAAAGACACACACTCAGAGACACAAGCCCAGCTGTCAAACACACACATACACACGCGCGCACTGGCACGAGTCACATCAGCAGGGTGACTTCTGCCATTCGGACTAACGCACTTCTGTCTTTGTTGATGTAACGCACGCTGTTTCGTTTGCCCGTTACAAATTATCATCACAAAGGCCTGCTGAGTGACATATATGATGTATTCATAGGTTGCACACTTATTACTCTGTCTGCAGCAACGTCTCGGTTCGAATCTTTTCTCTTAACTAACATCACTTATCAGCTGGTGTTTTAGTGATTTTTGGTGGTCAGTTCTTCTCAAATTCATACAGGTTTAAAGAATCACATTAACATGATTCACAAACAAACACAATGCTCACTGTCTTTGACTTAATCTATTATTCTAGCATTTCAAAACGTACAAACCAGAGTTATTATCATTAAATAAACAAATACATAAATAAAATTTATTTAACCAATCAATAAATAAAAATGTAATAAAATTAATACAATTAAATAAAAATGTTAAATATATTATATATATACTGTATTATAACTATATAATATACCATTGAATTTGTTTTTGTTGTTTGTTGTTCTTACAAATTGCTATAGTAAAACTATGTGTGTTTATAAAAATAAATTAAAACTAAAAATTGTTAAAAAGAAATATTAGCTAAAATAAAAGAATATATATATATATATATATATATATATATATATATGTACATGTATATTTATGTATGTATATACGCCAAGGCATCATTTCTAAATTTCTAATTTTTTTAGTTTAACTTGAATAAATAAAACAAACAAACAAAAAAATTATATAGACATATAAAAAATGTTTTTAAAAAAAAGCAAATAAAATGAAAATGACAAAAAACAACAAAATTACTAAAACTTTAACTAAAATTAAAATGAAAATTATAAAAAAAAAAGGATCAAATATTGATCAAAACTACTAACAAACTTCTTTTTGGCAAATGTTATTTTTAAGTGTATTTGTGCATATTTATGTACTATAAATGACTCTTGCTTTTATATTCTGTATATATTGCGATGACACTTTAAGTGTGACTTTAGCAGGTACGAGGAGCAGCATCTTTTCCACATGCATCAGTAAGGAGGAGGCGCAGGACAGACGGCGGGTGTTAATTTGTTGTTGTCGGTCAGCAGCTGTGCCGCACGCTCCGAAGCAGGTGGCGACTCGTGAGGGGACTGGGAAAGAATGAGCGGCATGTGTTCATGTGGGAGGCAGCAGGAGGAGGGGAGACACTCTCATCCTCTTTAGAGACACCATCAACATATGAGGACCTGGATGGACACAACATCAACACAGACAGGGATGAAAAACAATTTAGACCCTAAAGACTTTATTCAGATTAATTCTTTGTCAGCGTTTTCGAAATCCAATGATTCCTTCCTCTAGATTCTCAGCCACTTCAGAAACACTGTAATTTGTAACCCTGTGATTTTTTTACACTCTATAGCAACCAAAACAAACAACAAAAATGTCAATATAAGAGGTTGTTCCTTTAAAAAGAAAAAAAAATTCTATTAATTCATATATATATATATATATATATATACACACACATTAATGCTGTCAAATGATTAATCCCGTCCAAAATAAAAGTTTTTGTTTACACAATATATTTGTGTGTACTGTGTATATTTATTATGTATATATAAATGCACACACATGCATGTATATATTTAAGAAAAATGTTGTTTTTATATTAAATATATTTATATATAATATAAATTATATGAATATAAATATGCATGTAAACATGTAAATATTTTCAAAATATATACTCTATATACACTGTATATACATAACAAATATACACCGCACACACATATTATGTAAACAAAAACTTTTATTTTGGATGTGATTAATCGCGATTAATCATTTGACAGCACTAATATATAATATATACACACACACACACACACTATATTGCCAAAAGTATTGGGTCGCCCCTTTTTAATGAACAGGTTTGACTACTTTAGTAATTTCTATGAGTACAAATCTTAATGTTTAAGCATATAATGATATTCTAGGAAACTGTGTGCTTCTAATATTATAGCAACAGTTTGGACAGGACCCTTTTCTATTCTAACATGACAATGCCTCTGCATAAGACAAGACTGAAAAGATATATGACATTTATCATATGGAATGATCATCCGTGGCATAAAACCAAGTCCTAATCCCAGCTGAACACTGGCTCTGGTGTGACTGTAGCAGACCCCTAGCCAAAAAACTCATCACCAAACACCAATGACTTGGTGCCACACCATATAGACAAGACAAGCACTCCCTTTCGCAGAATTCAGGGTCGGCACTTCCAAATCGCCAGGCAACAACGATGAGAACATAATTCATGTATTTAAAATGTATTTCATCTCTGCTAGTAAATGTTTTGGATGGTTTAAATGATTTGCACCACATGTAATAAGCTACATAGTATTTTTTGGTGATGAGTTTTTGGCTCAAGGCCATTCCAAGGTTTTCTCGACATGAAGCCATTAGATACATGTGTACAGTGCATCTCTGAGTATTCACAGGGCTTCACTTTTCCATTTGACAGAAAACCATTTCAAATGATGAAATTATTATTTTCAAAATTCTACAAACAATACCCCATAAACATATAAATAAATGTTGAAATTTTTGCATATATGAAAGATATATATATATATATATATATATATATATATATGTGAAACTTCATGTATGAAAAAGAACACTGCTGTGTTAGGATTTTGTGTATTTCAACAATAATGCTGTAAAAATCCAAGACTACAGACTATTGCATGGTTTTAAACAATGTTTTCCATGCGTGTTCAATTAACCATAATCAATTAATTAACATGCACCTGTGGAATGGTCGCTAAGACCTTTAACAGCTTACAGAAAGGTATTTGCTGTCACAGTTCTAAAAACGTTAGGACACTAAAGAGACTTGTCTACGACTGTGAAAAACACCTAAAGAAAGATGCCCAGGGTCCCTGCTCATCTGCGTGAACGTGCACAGGCATGCTGCAGAGAATGAGACTGGTTTGAGGGCGAGCGGGCTAGCACGTCATGTCCGCACTGTGAGACGCCTAAGACAGCGCTGCTATTGGTGGCTGGCAGGAAGGACAGCCGATCATCCAAGAGGAGAAGACCACGTGTAACAACACCAGATGAGATCCAAGGGCTTATCTTGACATCGCACCTTGCGTGACAGGTACAGGATGGCCAATCCGCCCTAGGAAGTCACACCAGGAACACACAATCCCTCCATCAGTGCCTGGGACTACAGGCTAGGCCGAGAGAGGCTGACTGAGGGCTTGCAGGCCTGTTGCAAGGCAGAATCTCACTGAGATTTGAGTGAATGAGCCCCGCCTAAGGGCACAAAAACCCACCTTCGTTTGACCAGACAGGAGGGTAAAAAAGTGCTCTTCACTAATGAGTCACGGTTTTGTCTCACCAGGGTGATGGACTGATTCGTGCTTATCAAGCCGAAGGAATGAGCAGCAGCACTGGGAAAATGTTGTACCCGGAGCGGATCGATAGAGGGTCCGGCCATGGTCTGGGCGACATTTTACATCACCATCGGACTGAGCTTGTTGTCATTGCAGGCAATCTCAATGCCTTGCGGTACAGGGAAGACATCCTCCTCCCTCAGAGAAATTCTGATGGGATGTTTGATCTGGACATGATCCTAGTGAGACATGCCACCAGCCAGGATGAACAGCCTGAAGGAGTTTCTGCATGACAGCAATGTCAGTGTTCTGCCATGGCCAGCGAAGAGCCCGGATCTCAATCCCATTGAGCACGTCTGGGACCTGTTGATCGCAGGGTGAGGGCTTAGGGGGCTATTCTCTGAATGTCCAGGACCTGCAAGTGCCTTGTAGGAAGAGTGAAGAAATATTCACAGTGGAACTGACAACTTGTCCAGTCCATGAGGAGGAGATGCACTAGTAGATTACACAGCTGAGGAATAACAGATACTGGTACTTTTGATTTGAGCCTCCTTCATTCACGGACACATTATTCTATTTCTGTTAGTCACATGTCTGTGAAACATTTTTAGTTTATGATCTTATGGTGCTGACTCTTTTAGTGTCTGTAAATATTTACACATTAGTTTACTGAAAGTAAAAACAGTTGAAAGTCAGAGGACGTTTCTTTTTTGGGCTATTACACATGATATATTTAGGTTGCTGTTTATATATGAGACAGATGATACACACAAATAAAAACCCATGTACAGTACATAAGTATTGCTCAATGCTTTGTTGAAGTAACCTTTAGCACCAATTACAGCCTCGGGTCTTTTTGAGTATGATGCTACAAGCTTGGCACACCTATTTTTGGACAGTTTCTCCCATTCTTCTTTGCAGGACCTCTCAAGCTCCGTCAGGTTGGATGGGGAGCGTCGGTGCACAGCCCTTTTTTAGATCATTCCAGAGATGTTCAATCGGGTTCAAGTCTGGGATCTGGCTGTGCCACTCAAGGACATTCACACAGTTGTCCCGTAGTAGCTACTCCTTTGTTATCTTGGCTGTGTCCTTAGGGTTGTTGTCCTGTTTGAAGATGATCACCCCAGTCTGAGGTCCAGAGTGCTCTGGAGCAGGTTTTCATCAAGGATGTCTCTGTACATTGCTGCATTCATCTTTCCCTCGATCCTGACTAGTCTCCCAGTTCCTGCCGTTGAAAAATATCCCCACAGAATAATGCTGCCACCACCATGCTTCACTGTAGGGATGGTATTGGCCAGGTGATGAGCGGTGCCTGGTTTCCTCCAGACACGACGCTTGCCATTCAGGCCAAAGAGTTCAGTCTTTGTTTCTCATGGTCGGAGTCCTTCAGGTGCCTTTTGGCAAACTCCATGCAGGCTCTTCTATAGACTATAAGGCTCTTCTCCCCTGATCGCTCAGTTTGGCCGGGCAGCCCACTCTAGAAAGAGTCCTATTGGTTCCAAACTTCTTCCATTTACGGATGATGGAGGCCACTGTGCTCATAGGGACCTTAAATGCTGCAGAAATGTTTCTGTACCCTTGCCCAGATCTGTGCCTCGATACAATCCTGACTCGGAAGTCTACAGACAGTTCATTGGACTTCATGGCTTGGCTTGTGCTCTGACATGCACTGTTAACTGTGGGACCTTAGGTGTGTGCCTTTCCAAATCATGTCCAATCAACTGAATTTACCACAGGTGGACTCCAATCAAGTTGTAGAAACATCTCAAGGATGATCAGTGAAATCAAGATGCACCTGAGTTCAATTTTGAGTGTCACGGCAAAGGCTGTAAATACTATATGTACATGTGATTTTTTTTTTTTTTTTTTTTTCGCCCATTTTTTTTATTTTTAATAAATTTGCAAAGATTTCAAACTTCTTTCACATTGTCATTATGGGGTATTGTTTGTAGAATTTTGAGGAAAATAATGAATTGAATCCATTTTGGAATAAGGCTGTAACACAACAGTGAAGCGCCTTAAATACTTTCTGGACGCACTGTATGGTGTATGACACTGTAATCATTCAGTACCATGATAAACAGAGTAGCATCTTATCATGATTCATGACTGTACCATCATGGTATCACCACAGTGCTTTTGGTTTATTGTTCAGCAGGGTCTCTGTAGCTCCACCTCCAGCAGAATGAACATCTCAGACAGAGATGCTGTCAGTGTGTTCAGACCCCCATCAGACACACACACACACACACACTGAAGTCCGTGGATCTATTAGTGAAGAAGCACAAACACACAGCGAGGAGGATCACAATGGTCGGGATTCCGGGCGCGTTTCAATGTAAGTGCACTAATGTGACGGGATTGTGCGTGTTTGCAACATTTTGTTAGCATTTCTCATCTTACAGTAACACATATCGCGGTATGCCACACTAAAAAGATCAACAGAGCAGCGAGAATAACACGTTTTGTGGTGTAGGGCGAATTTTCCATGGCAAAAACCGTAATTGCAGCCGTTATTGTTTTTACTGTAAGGTAGGCTGCGATACGCGTTCTTGCTTTGCAAGTGTATTGTATCGACTGTGAGTGGTTACTAGTCAGTCTGCGCATGCGGAACAGTGTTTTCCAGTGAGACACGAGCGTTCCAAACTCCCGCGTTCTTCTGTTACTCTGAGAGCCATTTGTTTGAACTCCAGAACGCTTCCTTTTAAAATGCATTTAAAATGACAACCTGTGTAACATTACACATTAATATGGGACCTCCCTCAGACAATTTATGAAGCAGTTTGTGATGCATTAACTATGGTATTTTAGCTACCATTACCATGCATGGTAAATTGTTGTTTAGTGTATCTGTGTGATAACTTGTAGCCTACTTCTATCCATTTCCCAACTGCTCTAAAATATGATAGCTACAGCAAAGATTTGATTTCAAAAGCGGTATCATAGCTATTAAACTATTTCTTATTAGATTATAAATCTGTATTTAACTTCTGTATATAAGGAGGTGCTTAACTAAAGCCTGATTTTGTGGTGGCTGTGCTTTAAAATGATATTTTTATCATCTTAATTCAAGTGATGAAGGATTTTGAGAAGTCTGACAGAGTTCTACTGTAAGGCCTGCTTTAAATGTTTAAAAATGCTTAACAGTTGAAACCATCCATTAGAAGTTTAGAAAAGAAAGGACATTAATAAAGTAATTTAAATAGTTACACTTATTACATTTAAATAGGGTCATTTGTAACCTAGTACATTTCCAAATTAAACTTCTCAACACTATTTGGTACCATTGTAAGAGTGCAGACCAAACAAAGTACTATGGTACTACCATAGTATCATTCAAAGTACTTTGAAGTACCACATAAACCCATGGATTATTGATATCATAACCACAAGGCTTTTTTTTGTAAGGGTGGATTTACCATGTTTTTTTGGACCATGGTACTCCTATGTTTTGTTGTTTGTTTGGACATTTTAATGATGATCATGTCATTCTTTGAAGTGCCCTGAGGCATCGTATAAAAAAGTACCAGTGGTTCCCATACAGTATCAAAGTATATTTTCATGCTAATACCATGGTAGTACAGGCAAGCTGTCTGTATAGCGTGGTAAACCGGCTCTAATCTGTTTTGAGGGTCGGAGACGGACCCTCTCTTGTGTCTCACTGGAGGATTTAGCGTTAATCCCTTCGGCAAAGTTTCACACCATCTGGACTTTAGTGCTGCTCGGTGGACTGATCTACAGGAGGCCCGTGTGTGTGTGTGTGTGTGTGTGTGTGTGTGTGTGTGTTTACAATGAAAGGTCCCAGTGCCACAGCAGCACTGTCGGGGTCCCTCGTGCTCGAGAATAACGCAGGGCATTGTTTTGTCCCTGGGGTTTGTTTCCTTGGCCTGAATAACTAATGCGTTGGTCTAGTAGCTGATGATGCTGAAGATCATGTGATGATCGTTTTGACCACATGAGGGCGTGATGGACTGTAGATGGATGAGGTTTGGAGTTTTGACTAGTCATGACAGTGAATATCACATTGTCTGTGTACATTACAAAACACTTGCACGATACTGCTGTATTTTATGTATTTTTTGGGACATACAGTGGTATTTTTAAAGTACCTTTTGTGTACCATTTAAATACTATGGCACATAACTTTTAGTGCCATTGAAGGGTTTTATCTCAAAATGCCAGAGTATTATTACTGTAGATCATTGTTATTTTAGTAGTTTGTGTATTATTATAGTATTTATTAATGTTGTAAAATATTTTATATTTTATTTTAAATTAGCAATTTTATTATGTGCTTTTGTCATTTATTTATTTAATATTTCTATTTAGCTTTAATTTATTTTTATGTAGTTTTAGTAAATTTAGTACTTCAACTTTAACTTTTTTTTATTTCAGTTAATTGCCAAAGCAATATTTCTAATTTTGGTTTAAGCTTTTAAGTTTTTTTTTTTAACTAATATTTACATTTGAAATTATTTATGCTTCATTTCAGTCAACAAAAAAGATTTTTAATTGTTTTTATTTTAGTTAGCACTAACAACATTGGTAGGGTAGGTGGTGCCATGGTACAGTTAAGGTATTAAATGGTAATACAATGCTTCTGAAACTAATGTTGCATGATATTTAAATGGTTTTCCAATGTATTTTCCAATGTGCCATTGTAGCATTATGGTAAATATCTGGGGAAAAAACATGCTGATGCTAAATGGTGCAAAAAACCTAATCATGGTACTACCATGGCAATTTTTGTAAGTGTTGTCTAAAAAACACAGTATTACCATGATAATACAATTGACCATTTCCAAAACAACACATTTATCGTTTTGTCCAGCATCCTGCTCATGCACATCCCTCTTTAGTGAGCCGGTTTTTGATGCAGATCCAGTTGGAAACGTGAAGCTTTAGGACTTTGGTGTAATTTTCCCCTTCAGCTTTGGCTGAAGCTCTTGAAAGACGGGAAGTTTGTGTGTGTGTGTGTGTGTGTGTGTGTGTGTGTTGGGGGTGGTTAGATTCCGATCCCCTGACTTGAAGAAAGGAAACACAGGACAAAAGGGCCCTTCAGGTTTGAATTAGCGCTTTAATTGCTCTTGGCTCTTGCTGCCGGGGACTCCAGTGCTGGTATCACGGCGCTTGGGTCGCGTGGGAGAGTTTGTGCACGTCAGAAAGAGAGAGTAAGAAGAGTGGGGCATGAAATACGGGTCTCCGCTTCGGTTTTAGCAGCTGTTAGTGTTTAAAAGAGGCAATCTTGGCCTGCTTCGGCTCCACGGTTCTCCTCTCAAACTGCTGAGAGCTGCGTTCAATTAGCAATTAACCAAACCCTTTGAGTCCCAGCCGTAATAAAACAGACTCTCGATGCACCTTAGATGGGGTCTGTGGTTTTCAAATGCTAGTTTTTCAGACCTAACATGCACGAGCCTGCATTTTACTCATCTGTTTGGTGCTGCAGAGTGTTAAAACGAGCACTGAAGATGTCAAACATGCTCTGATAAAGTTAAATATGACTCTTAGTGCGTGTATGTGGATGTCATTGACCCCGTTCTTGTGTTTGGCCGTTTGTGCGCGAGCGTGTATGCGCTTGTGTGTGTTGGATGGATTATCTCGGAAGGGAAACACAACGCAGTAATTGACATCAGCTCCTCCAGATGTTTCTCGTCGCCCACCGCTGCGCAGACAGGCTGTGCAAGATTGAATCCAGATGTCGAGGCTCCACAGCGAATAGTTCTCTCACCACCAACGAACGACTGTTGCCCAGAAAGTCAGTTTTTGCTGGAGATACGGATTATTGTGGGACCGGACCGCCTGGAGTCGGGCCTCTGACCCCGTTTAGAAGAATCCAGATTTCTTTATATGCTTCCATCTCGAATATTAACCTGATGCGTTGACAACTGTCTTTGTTTTGATTCCCTTCAGTTTGCCTAAAGATGGAAAGTCTCATTACTTACTCGACCACATGTTGCTCCAAAGTCCTATTGCACAGAATTTGCCCTCTTGCTCTCGAATCTCATTTAAACTTGTGCATATTCAGTCTTGCCGTATTACGATTGGTTATGAGAGACCCAAGATGATATATTTGGTTGCTTTGAGGAAAAACCCAACAGGGGCCTGTTTCATAAAACAAGCTTACTAAATAAGCTAGGTTTATTTCAGTTAGTCTGACTTATTGTCAGTTGATTTGGTTCAAAATAAGTCAGACTAACTGAAATAAGCCTGGCTTATTTGGTAAACTTGTTTTATGGAACAGGCCCCAGGATTTGTCCACTGGATTATTATTTAGAAAAGAAGCTCTGTGACCAACAAAAGTTGATATTTAGTCGGTCTTTGTTGATTCTCACACATTTTGTTCATCAAAAATAAAGACCCTTCACAAATGAACACAACTTTACTGAATTTTGAAGACTTTAAAAAAAGCTGAACGTAGAATGTAAACAAACAACACCACGATTGCATGATTTCAGACAACTCTGTCAGTTTTTATTTAAACACATTTTGACTGAAAGTTTGAGTTAGCATAGTTTGCAAGAGTGTGATTATAAACACAGTGAGGCTGTGAAAGTGAGTAGATAGGGTTTACCTGTTGTCCAGAATGTCAGTTTTTGCTGGAGATATGGATTATTATGGGACCAAACCGCCTGGAGTCGGGTCTCTGATCCTGTTAAGAAGAATCCAGATTTCTTTATATGATGATGTGTTGACAACTCTCTTTGATTTGATGTACCTCATTATTTACTCGACCACATGTTGCTCCAAAGTGCTTTTGCACAAAATGTAAATTGCCCTCTTGCTACTGGATCTCATTTACACTTGTGCATATTCAATCTTGTCGCATTACGATTGGTTACGAGACACCTGAAACCCAATGGAGCGCTTTAGTATGACATATTTTTCAGCTTTGTTCCCTCCACAAAAACCCAATAGGATTTTTCCGTTGGCTTTTCCATTGGATTATTGCAGAAAAATCTCTGTGACCAACAAAAGTTGATTTTTTTTAGTTGGTCTTTATTGATTCTCCCACATTTTGTTCATCAAGATCAAGAATCTTCACAAATGAACACAACTTCAAAGAAGACTAAATACAATCGGCAGAAGTCAAAAGCTAAACATAGACCATAAACAAACGGTTTCATGATTTCTGACAACTTTTTTGGTCTTTATTTAAAAACATTTTGCAAGAGCTCAATTATAGACATGATGAGGCTGTAAAAGCAACTAGTGAGTAGATGAGTTTACCTGCTCGACATTATTACGTTTAATGTCTGTGATAACCTCTGTGGTCCCATTTAGCCACTTGTTAGCAACCACCTTTGTGGTGAAACTTAAAAAAACACACATTACTGATGTATATGTGGTAGATTAAAACATGAAGATATCTTGATCTTGTGTTCACCACAGACTTTATTTCAAGCATCAAACATCCATTCAAAATCCCCACTGATTTAGGGACAATGGATCCTAAAATTCTAAACTCGATTCCAGGTTTTGGCCTACAAAAATACGTCATCCCTTCAGCACTGGACGTCACTGAATTTAAACCATAATGCATCTCAAAGCACCGTGTTTGAGAGTTTTGAGACCTCGGGTGCATGCCAGATTTGTTCTAACAAATTAAATTGTTTGACCTTAAATTTTAGATTGCTCACATAAAACTATCGCATGACTTCTGAAGACGTGAAATATTGCACATGGAGTTTTTTTGGTTGTTTTTGGAGCTTGACATATCTCCATCAGCAACTAGACTGAAACAAAATTGGCATAGGATTTACTTTGAAACTCTCAGAAATTGCTTGTAAATTTCACAAATAATTGCATAGAAACAGCAAGCTTCTTGTTGCATGAAAAAAAAAAAAAAACGATGGTGAGCAATTGATGACAGAAAGATCATTTTTGGCTGAACCGGCCCTTTAAAGGTCTTTTTCCTCAGTTTCGACAGCAGATTCCTGGAGCAGCGATGGGTTTGTTGTCTTTTGAATTGATCTGCGATTGCTCGCAGGGCTGATGGTTATCAGCTGATCCGGCTGTTGCGAAAACAAAGCAATAGGAGTTTGGAGGGTTTGGAGTGGCGGGATTATTTCGGGACGGCTGATCGCGCTCTGAACTTTCTGCAGCGGTGGGAGTTTAAAGAGGGACAAAGACGGCAGTCATTGAGGAGTCTATCAGAGGGAGGCGCGTTTAAGAGCTTGTGAAAGGGGCTTATCATGCCTTTAAAGCTTTTTAGGACCCCCACCATCCACACCGCTTGAGAACGAGCCCTCTACCTCCTCCACCCACGTTTCTGTGGAGTTCAGGAAGAATTTCTTCAACTTTCTGGATAGTCTCAGAATCAGATTCAAGAAACTATGTTAGAGACGTTGTTGTATGGTTGAATCTCTTGATCAACATCCAGGTGTTATTTTACCTCCAAAATAAACAGGAACAAACTAGAGATTATAGTTTGTATAAAGAAAATAGAGCCTATTTTTAGGATCATTAAGATGGTTTTCGTGACAATTGAACACATTTATCTTTAATACATTAAACAACTATAAAAAATCTCATTTGTCAAATAGTAATGGAAATAATCTTGTCTGGACACAATGATTTTTAAAAATAAATTAAATGTAATAAAACAAATAGTACCATGATGCATACTTACAAATGTATTTTATTATCATTATTATTTTTTTGCATCACAGTCATGTTTAACATAATTTACTAAAACTGAAACTAAAACCATAAGAATATTTTCATTACTTAAAATAAAATAAACATAACATAAAATATAATAAACATTTCTCATTTTAATGCAGTTTAACTTGATGTACTAAAATAACAAACTAAAACTGAATTAAACTTGAATAAAAACTACAAATATAAAAAAAATACTAAAAATGACAAAACTCAACAAAACTACTAATACCATAAATTTAAAATGGAAAATATAAATATAAAAACAGATTTAAAATATTAATAACAAACTATAATAGTATCCAAGTTAAACTAAAACAATGATATTTTCGGCAGATTTGAAATATTTCACAGTATATTTTGAAAATATATATAAAATGTGAGATTCCCACATATGTGCAATTTAAAAATAAAATAAACCCAGCGGTTACATTACACTACTTGTTTTCTTTTCCTGTCTCTGTCCGATCCTTTATTTGTCTCTCGGGATGATGGGAAATCCAGCTGTTTTGTGGCCATCAGTGGCCGATGGACTATTAAAAAAAACAAAGAGGGGATAAAAATCGCCTTCAGTCCAGTCTGTGAGAACTCACCAGAGCGTTGACATTGAGACCTGATGTGTGTGTGTGTGTATTCCCAACTGTTTCTCGTGCTTCAGGCCATACTGCCGCATTAAACAGGATGTCTCTGTCACATTTCAATGATCCATTATATTTCTCCTGTAGAATTGGCAGTAGTGCTTCTGAGTGAATGGGACGCTTTATTTTTGTCTGCTTTTGGGAGTCCAGAGGGCAGTAATGATATCTTTCCCATGAAATACTCTAAATATGAGTGCGATTACCAGCATGTGAACGCAGCGTTTATGTCCCATGTGAGGGATGTCTGATTTGGGAATGAAACAGGCTTGTGAGTCGGTTCTTTTCATTGAACTGGTTCACAAACAACTTTGAAAAATTGAATTCGGATTGATTCGGTCTGATTTTGTGGGTAAATATCATACACTAACAATAAAATTAAAACTAAAAATTAAAATAAAATAAAATTAATTAAATAGTTAAAACTAGTAATATTAAAAATAATCAAATGTCTAATTATTTTTAATTATAATAAAAACTGAAAACTGAAATTTTGTTTCAGCTGAGATGTCTTTCTCTTTTCCTTTTAGTTTAACTTGATATAATAAAATAACTAAAAATAAACCTGAAAAAAATTAATAAGAATATTTTATTTTGAAAAAGATAAAACTAATAAAAATCACAAAAACACACAAAAACATTATTTAAACCTTAACTAAAATTAAAATAAAAACTAAAAATATAATAATAAAAAACTAACTCCAAAAAAAAAAAAAAAAAAATATATATATATATATATATATATATACAATTAAATATCACTGCTGCCTTGTTGCCTACAAAGGCAGCATCCTGCTTTAAATGAAACCTAATAAGTGATCTGATAAAATGAAATTGTATGCTATTATGGGTATTATTTAGATCTGTTAACAACTTATAAGATAATATCAGATCAGGCAGCATAATTATGTTAAATCATCAGGGCCTGTATTCACAAAACATCTTCAGGCTAAAAGTAGCTCATAACTCACCGATTTAGGAGAAAATCTTAAAAATAATGGACGTGTCAGTTCTAAATTTAGGACTCCTAAATTTTTGCTCTAAAAGTATTTCACAAAGCGTTTTAGCACTAAATCTAGTCCCTCAATCTGTGAAAGTTAGGAGTAGTTAAGAGGACTCCTAAGTCACAAACTATCCTAAAATGTCTGTTCCCGGCAATCTGCCTTGCAACATAAACGTTTTTTAAATATTTGACGATAATGAGCTTTTATAAAGGTATCGCCTTTGGTTTTGGAGGTTATCCCAAATACAGATTTTCCTTTGATTATATCCTTGTTTTCATTAATCAGCTGGGCAAGAAATAACAGCTGTTCTTGAGTCCAGTTTGGTTTTCTTTTAGGTTTGCATGTTTTACTATCAGCCATGGTTATTCTACTCTGTTAATTAAAAGGCTGTTTATATGCATATTCACTAATTATGAGAAGCATGCGTGTAAGAGGCTGACAATTAGCTGTTTAATTAGTGACACTTAGCATGCATTTTAAAATCTTTATTTGAATGTGGCAACTAACATTTTAATTTTTTTAAACTTTTATTTGAATATGGCAACATAATATTGCACTCTACAATAGTTCCATGAATAAATCAGCCAATCACTGTCTGCATAGTTAGTAAGCATGCTGACATCACCCATAGCAACGAGGTAAACCCCGCCCCCTTTCTCTTAGCTTAAGACTTCTCTCAATTCCTGAGTTAAAGTTTGTCTCAGCAGCTTTGTGAATAGATTTTAAGAGAAAACTCTTTGCTAAAAGCTTTTACTGCTATTCAGGAGAACTCATAGTGGTAAGATAAAATGTTTTGTGAATACGGGCCAGGTTTTGTGTGATAATGTAAAGTAACTGGTGAATCATATTTTGAACTGGTTCATTGTAATGAACAGTTTGAAAGAGCCGATTCACCAAAATGAGTCAAGCATTCCAGCACTGGTAGACATGCCAAAGGGATTGTGGGAAACGGTGGTCTTGACAAGCCAGAACAGATCCTGCAATCCACCCTCAGGAAAGGCATGCTTACACACACACACACACACACACACACATATATATGTGAGATCCCCTTTCTCTTCTTATCGGCACAACTATAATTAAGTCCTTGGTTTACAGCGTAAAAAGCCCCATGGGTGCTCGCTCTCTGTCTCTCTCTATCTCTCTCTCTCCAGGTGTTCTCTATACATACTCCAGCTGAACCACCTGCAAACACAGGTGTGTGTGACTCTAAGTGTGTGTGTGTGTGTGCCAATAACACAGCTGCTCCCTTGCCTTGAGGCCAAAAATGGACCGAGAATTCAGAATAAACACAGGTGTGGTGTAGGAGAACAAGAGCTATAGACCAGCTCCAGACGACCACTAAAACAAGCTTTTTTCCTGTTTTAAAGCTGTTTTTCTACTGCTCATATATGTACTATTTACATATACACACAAAAGCTTGCATTTACATTTGCAATTATATATGCATGCACATAGTGCATGCAGCATAAACATGAGCAGGATAATGGTATTGCATTAAATGGTGCACTATACAGTTTCACATATTATTTTTATTCATATTTTTTTCATCAGGAGCACTATGCAGTAAGCAGTATGCGAACACTGTCTCTTTCTTTGCGTCTCTTTCTCTCATCTTGTATCTAAGATTTCGTTCGGCATGAATCCCACTTGACACAGAGCTCTTTGTGTCTTTGTCAAGAAAATATCCCTGTTACAGCCACGTTATCTCATCCATGCTTTCATCCCACTCGGATGACATTCCGAATCCGGATGCATTTTATTCCAATAGCACAACTTGGGTGTGATATATATCAATATATATACACCTCCAAATCAGTCTCAAGGTCACTGCCTACGTCATTCGTTCATTATGCAACGCCTCAGAAACTGTTTAGAGGTGTAAATCACACTTACAAATGTGTGAGTGTCACTGCACTAGAAAACTTAATATCAAGCATTTAAAATTAGCTAATGAAGACACAAAGGTTTCTAATGCATTTAAATGAACTTAACCTAAAACTGCCTCAATAGTCATTATTTTATTTCAAAGTCTAATGAACATCCTTTTGTGAAATGTTTTGCTAGATTGTGCTTTGATATTTTGTATTTAATGCAGTGACATTCACATTGGCTAGTGTATGCCATTTATTTGTGTTGACGATCAGTGATTATATCAGAAGTCTTAATATAGTCTGGAGGTTGTTTACACCAGACCTGGTTTGGGATTTGACCTCTTCGGTATGGAGCGGTGTGTGTTTCTCTGTCTGTCCTCACACACATGTACTTCACATCAGTTCTTCTCTTGTAAAACGAGGCAGTAAATTCCTCATCCTCATTTTCTTGTCACTTTGAAACTTTTGCAAGGAATGCAGTCGGGTCAGATGAGAGCTGATACCCGACCTGCTGTTCTCTGACATTTGTAGTGAAATAATATATGCATCTTTATTTCTAAGATCTCCAAATTAAACATGTAGCTTTGGGAGGTCAGGTGACAGTGTTACATTATATGCTATTTAAACATTTATTGTTGAGTACCGTTTCACAATATTTTTTGCACATTATTTAATTCTGTTTTGGCATCTGATTTAGCATCAAACCACATGTTTGTTAAATGGTTCTGAAGGACAAACGTATTAAAGTCAAATACTTGCAAATGTGCCGATGATTCAGGTAATGAGAATGGATCAGGATTGCTGTGTTTACTGGTCATTTGGTGGTCTGTCTAACATTAAACTGTGTGTGTGGACTCTCTTCTTGGCTCTCAAAGTGGAAACTTTAGGGTGATGTGGCCAAGAGAGCGTGTGACCCACCTCTCATAAATTGCGCTGATGCACGTGCTCGGACAGACGCTGAAGTGTTGGGGAGTAACTAACTACTAACTTAGCTGCACTTGCCAGTAGTGTGATGCTTTTCAGACTGCAGGATCTGTTTGTCTGCGTTTCACTGTGTTTCAGAATGAAAAACTAGCAGACTAACTCAATACCACACACATGCATGCATACTACCTACCATTTAAAAGAAAATAGTACTTAAAACAGTACATACTTTGCTACAATATATTTCAACCATTTGCATGCTATATTGTTGAGACATTTTTAATTAAATGTGGCATTTTAAGCTAATCATTATTATTGTTTTGCTATTTCATTTGGCACACCGATGGTGCAGAAATGATAATTCACACACACACACACACACACACACACACATACGTTTTTTTTTTGTGAATTGTGGGGACTTCCATAGGCGTAATGGTTTTTATACTGTACAAACCGTATTTTCTATCGCCCTACACCAACCCTACACCTAACCCTACCCCTTACAGGAAACTTTCTGCATTTTTACTTTCTCAAAAAAACTCATTCTGTATGATTTATAAGCCTTTTGAAATATGGGGACATGGGGAAATGTCCTCATAAATCACCTTCTCCTTGTAATACCCATGTCATTATACAAATTTGTGTCCTCATACATCACAAAAACACGCGCACACACACACACACACACACACACGTTATTATTGATTTTAACCTTGTTCTAACAATGCCAAGTTCTTTAAGACTAATATATATATATATATATATATATATATATATATATAAGTATATTTCCAGCTAACAGGGAATGTTATCTGAATTTATCTTATGTTCTGGCAATGTTCTCTCGACGTTATGATCAAACATTCTTCCAGTAACATTAATACAGTAGTCTATACTATAACTATACTATAAAACATTTTGAATGCGTTTTTTTTTTCATTAAGACTTTTTTGGATGACCCCAAAGGGAGGTTTAGTGAGATTTAACTCACTTCTGGGGACAATTTGGTCCCCAAACTATAGCTAAGTAAACACACACAAACACACACACACCTTTTTCACACACATCTCCTCACTTACATACAGACACACTCAGTCTGAATGTGTTGTAAGAGGAGTCGAGTGTGTGTGTGTCAGGCTTTACTTAAACTAATGGCTCCCAGGCGTGCAGCGCGGCCAGACACACTGGAGCCGAGAGCCGAGCAGGAATGCCACTACAAACACAGAGAGAGAGACTGACGGACGCAGAGAAGTGCTTGGAAAGAGATTTTGCTGTGGTGGAGATTGGATGTGGATTTGGAACAGCAGTCCGCGCAGTGTGTGTGTGTGTGTGTGTGTGTGTGTGTGTGTGTGTGTGTGTGAGTTCAGGGCAAGTGTCTTCACATCTGTCGCCCTGCTGCGTTACATCCACAGATGGAGGAAACGTCTTGCAGATGGAAGTGAAGGATTGTAACGATTTAGATACAGGCTCCTGTGCTCTTTATCATGTGTTTAAAGAACCATTTTCACCAAAATAAAATCCATGCTGTTTTGGTGCCAAAGATGTTGACATTTTGTTATTAGTTTAGCATGTTAACACAGTACTCCTAATAAGAACAAAAATTCACAGTGCACACAAATATTGGGTAAAATAGCCCGTTTTTAATTAGAACTGTTTTGTGTTAACCTAGCTAACAAAATGTGATAAACATTGTTTCGGAATGTTCTGGAAAGTTACAGAATGTCCAGTGTTTAAATGTTTCAAAAATGTTAAATGAACATTCCGTTTGATCATTTTGGATACATTATGCAAACGTTACTTTTGAATGTTCTCTGAAACAAATAGTAACATTTAAAAAATGTGAGAACATTATAAGTTTGAATGAGCATTCTATAGTAGTCAACATTTGAAGTGGATCAAAACCATCCATCAAAGTTGTCCTAAAACCTAAAACCAAAATGCATTCTTGTCTTAGGACAACTTTGATGACCCTTTTTGATCCACTTCAAATGTTGACTACTGTATTAATGTCACTGGAAGAATGTTTGATCATAACGTTGAGAGAACATTGCCAGAACGTAAGCTAAAGTTCTGATAACATTCCCTGTTAGCTGGGAGTATACTTATAATATGATAAGATTCCCTTGCTTTGTCTGCCACCTTGGATGTTTTTTTACTCAATTTGTCTCAGTGCATTCTGGGATTGGCTTTTCCTTGAAGTATAATGTAATACTGCTTTAGAAAGGCAGCATACACGTTTGTGTTGTTTTTTAGCCATAAAATACTCTCTAGGTAGGCAGCACACTAAGAGCTAGTCTTCTGTCATTCCCGGGGTTTTTCATTCGAAACAGACTTTTTGTGGCGTCTCCATATGTGGTGTAATGGCCACACACTCCTTTCAGATGCATTTCGGAGCAGAAAGTCGTTTTTTTTTTGGTTTAAGCCGAGCTTTATAGATGTGCATTTACATGCAAATGAAGGGAGCTGGTGTTAACGCTCATTAACCTGAATAGCAGACCAAACACGCTCCCTAAACAGATCACTGTTTGCACACAATCAACAGGTTTACATCACTCTTGATTTTTACTCCCTCTATTTTTGATAGCATATAAGATGGGCTAGTTTTAGTGTTTTGTGTTTGTCATGCAGCTCTGATTTTTATATTTTATAATACAAAATTATATATATTATATTATAATATTATTTATATATATATATATATATATGATCATAATTATTTAAAAATGATAATATTATTTCTATTTAAATATATTATATACGATTTTGTATTATATATAATTTATTTTATATTTTATTATTATTATTATTATTATGTTTTATTTTTTACATTTACATTTATTTATTATTTTTTAATAATTTACATTAAAATCTCAATTCACCAATTATCATTTGATTTAGGAGCTGACGCTAGGCTGAATGATGAGTTCTGATAACAGAACGATAATCTCGGTATTGACCAATTAATCAGGCTGGATTATAAATGGCTCTTTCACTATACAGGATGAATTCTTGTTATTTCTGCTCATATCGGGTTTCATTCTCTATGTGATGCCAAAAGCTTGAGAAGTCTCCGAGCGTGAGGTCATGCGTTTTTGATTTTCTTTTTGGACGGGACGAGACATTGGCCGCTAGTCAGGGCTCTGTTTATTTGTCTAGATGTAGATGGAGAGGGAGATAGAGAACATGTGTCACATGACACCATATTGTAGATAATGTTTCTTATTACATGTTGGATTTTTGTTAAACTTCGCCTCCCTCGCCCCAGGTGAAAAGAAAATGATCTGACATGCGGATGAAGTGTTTATTAGTAATGTTTGGAATAATTTGGAAGATTTTTTCCACATTTTTTTTCTCCTTTGTATGGGGAAACCACAGTTTCTGTCCCAGGAAACAAACAGATAAATATAAACATTTAAATAAATAAATAATTAAAATTGCAACAGATAAATATTATATATATTTATTATTATTATTATTATTATTATTATTAAAATTTAACAATTGTGAGTCAGGGTTACTATTATAGTAAACTAAAAATGAAACAAAAAACATTTTTTGTTACTAGAAATAAAATAACTTAAAATATAAAAAACTTTTCACTTCTGCTCATTTTAATTTTGTTTAATGTGATGTACTAAAATAACTAAAAACTGATTTTTGTTAATAAATATAAATAAACGTATAAATGACTGAACTGACTATCATTTTAACTAAACTTAAAATGAAAACAGAAAATATAGAAATAAAAACTAATAATAGTATTTTAATAATATAAAACTGACACCGTTATGAGTACAAATAAAAATATACAGCATAATGTCAGATTTATTAGTAATTCTAATGTCTTAGTGTACATCAGCAATTGACTTTTTGCATGTATTTTATTTCTTCTAAGCAATTTTACAAGAAACATCTGGAACAAAGTTACTTGAGACATCAATTAGAGCTCATAAGAGCAATAAAATTGTACATTTTTGGATGCAAACAGCTCAAGAAGTTGAATAGTTCAGCCTAAAGTAACGGCACACACAGCATGAGGTGTTATGGGTAACTTCCCCTCACTTCAGTTGGCATGTACTTTGTTTAGCCTTTGAGTGCCAGAGCAGTTAGTTATGTTGATGAGTCTTCTCTAGTTTAATGTATTGAATAGAGCAGCGCCTGATTGGCCAGGAGCCACGCAGTGGGCGTGGCCTGGGCGATGACATCAGCAGAGAGAGAGGGAGGCGTAGAAGACGTTCTAAATCCCATCACCCATCTGGAGTCCATCTGTGCCTCGCTGGCGGAGGGAAGGACTCGGACTGTGAGAGAGTTTGAGACACATGCCTCACATATGAAGAGAGAGCAAGCCGCTCAAGCAGAGTGATTTACATTGTTTGGAATAAGACACGAGCAGAGCGGACCATCATAGAGAGGAGGTGAGCTTCATCTCTCGGTGTGTTTTCATGGCTTCAGTTGTTTGTTTTGGTTCTGCTGGATTTTGCTATTTTATGTTTGCATCCAAAGCTGCGTTTGTACTCTATTCCAGGGCTGTAGATATGAGGCTTTTGTGTTTGCACCATGGTAAATGTTCAACATAGTCTTACCATGGTACATTAATGTGTGAATTAAAGGGTCTATAGAGAACTCTTCATACATACCATATAAAGCCATTTTTTAAAAGAAGTACCATGGCATTCTTGGAAGTACCTTAAGGTGCTTTGTAAATATCATGGTAAATGAATATTATTGCTGTTGTATTTATCAAATATACACTTTACAGCGGTACTTCCACAGTACTTTTTTGATTTACTCATCTTTTTATGTTATCAAATTGAGTACATTGAGTACATCATGCTCATATAATATTGGTTAATGGTTTTAAAATATACAAATGTGCTGTTGTCATGAGCCATCTGCTTTGTGCATTTAAATTATATATTAATGCATATATATTAATATATTCATTAATGTATATGCATTAATATATAATTTAAATGCACAAAGCAGATGGCTCATGATGGCTCAGATGGCTCATATATATATATATATATATATATATATATATATATATAGAGGGAGAGAGAGAGAGAGAGAGAGAGAGTGCATCTAAATATAATATAATTAATAAAAATAAATTCTTTTTTTCTTTTTGTTGAAATGAAAACTAAAAAATTAAAAATATATATATATATTTTTAAATTTTAATTTAATAAAAAATTAATAACAATAAATTATTTTTTTTCTTTTATCTTAATAACATGATTGTGGTTATTTTTAATGCAAATTCATTTAATAGCATTTGTTATGTTGTTTTTGGTTCATATAATAGAGGTGATTCATGCCTTTAAGGTCATGGAAAATCTGAAATAATCAGGGAATATTGAAATAGTGATTTGGGAATCTGAAGAGGGTCAGTCATGGAAATGAATAACATCATGGAAAGTTTTTCTGCTCCACTCTAAAATATTTCATCAGCTGGAAACTGCTCTTTGAGAGTGCAATCTCTATAAAAATATATTTTAAAAAAAATCCTTGATGACAAATAACGTGACCTCACTGGTTGAAGCGTTTCCACGTGGCAGGAGCTGGAGGTGTGATGAACTGTGATGAGATGCCAGCTGGAGGAGAGAGATGGAGTTTGACTATAGCGTCATTAAACCAGCCTGCTTTAACTCTTGTTTAACTGCATCAGTTTTCTGCATGGATGGATGGACAGATCAATGGATGAAACAATTAGGAATGAGAAGGTTAACGATTAGATATGCTGTTGCTCAGGAGATTTAATGGAGCTTGTTGTCAGATACAGTAGATAACAGAGCTCTAAAAGGAATATGTGATCATGTCTGAGTTTCTGGCTTTTCATTGGAGACTTTTGGCAAATCTGACCCCAGTTTTAGCTCAATCACACTGCAGTCCAGGAGAAAGATTGGCGATATGAAGAGCCGGTCTCGCTGCATCTCATTACTGACGTGTTTCTGCAGGTCTGCTGTGTGTCACCTTAACACAATCTACAGCCGCGTTCTGACAGACACAGAGCAGAGAAGCACTGCACACCGTCACGCTGACAGCACAGCCTGTGTGTGTGTTTCTTTTCCCCTGTAGACATGCTGTCTGCTTTTCTGCTTTTCAAACTCACAGCTTTGGACTGGAATCTAACTAGTGTCTAGTAGTCCTCTGTATTTAAGGATAAAACACATTTAAGCACTGTTTCTAGTGTTTTCTTTCTTACTTTTTTTGCTTTAGACGTTTAAAAGTGATGGTGTCAGATGATAACATGATTATTTTTGAGTATTTTTATATTATTATACACTACTGTTCAAAACTTGGCAGGATTATGTAATGTTTTAGAAAGACGTCTCCTCTGCTCACCAAGGCTGCATTTATTTGATCAAAAATATATCAAAAATTGTGATATAGTATTACAATTCAAAATAACTGTTTTCTATGTGAATATAATTTAAAATGCAATTTATTCCTGTGATGCAAGGCTGCATTTTTCAGCATCATTACTCCAGTCTTCAGTGTCAGGATTTCAGGATTATTTGAATAACAGCATTTATTTGAAAGAGCAATCTTTTGAAACACTATAAATGTCTTTACTTTCACTTTTGATCAATATAATGCATCCTTGCTGAATAAAAGTATTAATGAATAAAAATATTAATATTAAAAATTACTTTTTAATATATTTTAAAAAGTAATTTATTCCTGTGATGCAAAGCTGAATTTTCAGCATCATTACTCCAGTCTTCAGTTTTCTTTTTTTTTTTTTTTTTTTTTTTTTTTTTTTTTTTTTTTTTTTTTTTTTTTTTTTTTTGTGGAAACCATGACAAATTTTTATTTTCAAAATTCTTTAATGAATAGAAAGTTCAAAAGAACTGCATTTATTTGAAATAGAAATCTTTTGTAACATTTTTAATGTCTTTGCTGTCACTTTTGATGAATTTAATGCATCCTTGTTGATTAAAAGTACTATATAGTGTTTATAGTACATCTACAAAAACACACCAACAAGTACTGTTGCATATGAATATGTCTCACACACACAGACACACACACACACACACACACACACATCCGTAGAGCAGCTGTTGAGTCACGCTGAAAGCAGGAAGTTCCACATTAGCTCTGTTAAAGCAACGCTAACTGTCGTCCTGTCATCAAGACGGAGGCTGATCCGGCCGATTAGCCTTAAAACAACTGTTTGACTGTTGCGTCTGATGGAGGTGTGTGTGTGCGGTCATTGTCCCTCCTCACTCCCACTTTGACCTGCTGTGTGGTCTGCTGGACATCCAACAGTCACTAGTAGCCCTAGTGAAGATGTAGCGCTGGGCGCTTGTGCTCGATGACCCTGAACAGCTCTTTGTGGAGGCCCTCAGGGGCCCTGGAGGAGTCTGGCTAGAGACGTTTAGTCTTTAAGGGCCCCATAATTAGAGAAGATCTAATGGAGCTTGACACAACGCTTGTTGTGCATGTGAGAGAGATGATTGTATCAAAAGCATGATACTTTCAATATTTACTATACTGAATGATTAGTGCATCAAGGAATTTACCTCATACTCCTAAAAGAATACCGCTGTAAATTCATTACAAAACAGCATAGTACTATTATGGAACATTTTTGTTAGAATTTGGTGTCAAACCTTTCTTAAGAAAGTTATTTTACTATTATTTGTATATTTATTCATATTTTGAACTAGCATTTATTTTTATATTTTAAGTTTTCATTTGAATTCTAGTTTTAGTAATTTTGTTATAAATATTTCTATTTAACCTTTTTTATTCTTAGTTTGTTTTTTTGTCATTTTTATTACCATTTTATTAGAAGTATTACATTTATTTCAGTTTTTTTTGTTTTAGTAATTTTGTTGTGCTTTTGTCATTTTTATTAGTTTTTTAATATTTCTATCAAACTTTATTTCAGTTTTTAGTTTAAGTTTTAGAAATGTTGTGCTTTTGTCATTTTATTAGTTTTTCTTTAATATTTCTATTGAACTTTATTTTTATTTCAGTTTTTGTTTAATTTTTAAACAAGGTCCTTTTGTTATTTTTATTTATTTATTTTTTCTTTCAGTTTTAGTTTTAGTAATTTTGTTTTGCTTTTGTCATTTTTATTAGTTTTTTAATATTTCTATCAAACTTTAAGTTTTTAGTTTGTTTTAGAAATGCTGTTGTGCTTTTGTCATTTTATTAGTTTTAGTTTAGACTTTGTTTTTATTTCAGTTTTTTTGTTTAATTTTTAAACAAGGATCATTTTGTTATTTTTATTTATTTATTTTTTCTTTCAGTTTTAGTAATTTTAGTTCCCTGACAAGTATCAGCTGGTATCACTTTGATATTTACCATGGTACTGTTTGATTTACCATGGTATTCAAATGCTACATAACTCACATATTCATGCCCATAAGTGAGAAATATATTGTGAAGATTTAGTCCAGGTAGCTGACAGCATATTTTAGATCTGGACTGGAGTGTTTTTCTCTCATCAGGCATGAGACGTGATGCAGCTGGTCCAGGAGAGGTTTGGCTAGAAACGGGCCTGGAGACCCTGCTTATATCAGACCAGAGAAACACACTGACATTAACATTTCAACAGGCTCTTATCGAGTCCCACAGCTTGATCTCTGTGTTTCTAAAATCAAGCGGAAGGAGCCAATCAGAGCAGCTGCTGAGTGACTGATTGATTAGCCCACAGAGGTCAGAAGGACAGCAATTCAGTGAGGAGATGAGTCGAAGGACAAAGACTTTAGTCATGACACACACAAGCGGTTTCCAGTATTGCTGTTATCAGGATGTCAATAACTGATTCCTTCACTTAATATGTGTGTGTGTGTGTGTGTGTGTGTGTGTGTGTGTGTGTGTGTACTTGTTTTTTCTATTCCGGTGGGGACTTAGACCTGAATACACACAGCCTCATGGGGACTTGTGTCATGGTGGGGACCTAAATTGAGGTCCCCACAGGTAAACAAGCTTATAAATCACACAGAATGAAGTTTTTTGAAAATGTAAAAATGCAGAAAATTTTCCTGTAAGGGGTAGATTTAGGTGTAGGGTTGGTGTAGGACGATAGAAAATACGGTCTGTACAGCAGAACAACATTATGCCTATGAGAGTCCCCACAAGGATAGTGAAACAAGTGTGTGTGTGTGAATGTGTAAAGTCCTTCTCAAACAAAAACAAGCTGTCTGGCATTCATCAAACTACATCCACATCAGAAATACATAAATGAAGTGAGATTCATGCTGAAAACAAGTGGAAATATCTGCCAGTAGCAGTCAAATACATTTATTCTTTACATAAATTCTCTGAAAACATCTTCATATTTGAAGCAATTTTGCTTCTCAAGTCAATGCATTTAGGTTTAGAAATGTTTAGATTGTTTTTATTATAAAATAAGACAAAAATAGCGATTCATAAAATGATTTTGTGCACAATAACCCTGAATCAAGATCTTTTCAGAATGCCATGGTCCAATGATAGTTTAAGAAGTTTACCATGGTATACCATGGTATTTTGTCAAAGTGTTCTATGTACCATGGTACTTTTTTTTTTTTTTTGTTAAGGTTTTGTCATTCTAATATGGAAACTATTCGAGAAAAGTTTAAATCACTAAATCCCTTTCTCTAATCGTGTTCCGTGTCAGTAGTTAATTAGTAAAATATTTTTTTCAGATAATAATAATAATAATAATAATATCAGGGTACTTGATGGTATTTTGTGTTCACTATATATTCAAATGCCATAGTATTTTTATGCTACTGTAAGTTTAAAAAAAACAATGAAGTACATCTCAAATGTGCCTTTACAATCCAGTCGTCTTCAAATGCTAATTAATCACTTAATCACTAATATTCACTGAAAAAAACATTGGTGCAGGATTTACTTCAGTTGCAAAGAAATGGCGAGTAACACATTGAACTAAATGTTAAAATTTTGAAATAGACAGACTGAAATAGTATTTTTGTGTAAAATGTCCTCCTTTATTTTTATTTTATTTTTTTAAGTACAGTATATCCTTCTAAAGATCTAAAAGCTCCAGTAAATCAATCTCCAGTGAATGCACCTGAGCGATCTGAATGATCTGGATGGGTTTGAGGGTCAGACTGGATGTAGTTGTTGAGCTCAGGGTCAGAGAGGATTTCACTGAAGAGATGAGAGGACTGAACATGTGCAGACGGATGCTCAGACGTCAGCAAGCTTGAGGCTTCGGCCTGTTGCTGAGGCGAACGCATGCGCTTCGAGAGAGCAGCAGATGTGTGTGTGTGTGTGTGTGTGTGTGTGTTTGTGGACTGATAGGCACCAGGTGCAGCTTTTGTTTTGCCTTCTTTTCTTTAACTCTCCCTCCTGCCTCCCTCTCCTCCTGTCAAACTCCTATTTTCCTCTTTCCCTCCCCACTGGAACATTTTATTGCTTTTTCAGAGCCCAGGAGACTTCATGGAGTTATATCGGTTATGTTTCTTCAGCTTAAATTCTGTAAATGAGACAACAGTTGGAATATAGAGCTATGAAATGAATGCAGAGAGCAGCTCAGGTGCAGGTATCTCGGCAAATCCGAGCACAGTTTGAGATGTCATTGAGATCTTTTTATTCATGCATTTTGTTGTTTGCCTTTAGCATTATTTTTGCTGTTTGCGACTCGTCAGAATTTAGACTTTGTATCTCACAATTTGGACTCTTTTCTCACAATTGTAAGTTATTAATCGCGATGAAAAAGATGTAAACTCACAATTCTGAGGAAAAAAAAGTAGAAATGGTGAGATGTAAACTACATTTTTTGAGAAAAAAGTCCAAATTGTGAGATATAAACTTGAGGAAAAAAATTGTCAAATATAATTTTTTGTTTTAATTCTATGAAAAAAGTCTGAACTGTGAAATATAAACTTGCAGTTCTGAGCATAAAGTCTGAATTGTGAGATATAAACTTGAAAATTTGAGAAATAAAACACCTGAATTGTAATATAAACTCATAATTCTCAGAATAAAGGTCCAAATTGTGAGATATAAATTTGTAATTCTATGTAAAAAGTCTGAATTGTGAGACAAAAACTTGCAAAATTGAGAAATAAAACATCTGAATTGTAATATAAACTCATAATGCTTAGAAAAAAGGTCCAAATTATGAGATATAAACTCACAATTTTGAGAAAAAAAGTCTGAATTGTGAGACAAAAACTTGCAATTCTGAGCATAAAGTTCTCAATTGTGAGATATAAACTCGCAGTTTTGAGAAATAAAACATCTGAATTATATAAACTCATAATTCTTAGAAAAAAGGTCCAAATTGTGAGATATAAATTTGTAATTCTATGAAAAACGTCTAAATTGTGAGATATAAACTTGAAAATTTGAGAAATAATACATCTGATTCATAATATAAAGAAAAAAGGTCCAAATTGTGACAAATAAAGTTGCAATTCTGAGAAAAAGTCTGAATTGTGTGATATTAACTTAAAAAAAAAACAGCTGCATCGTGAGATATAGGAACTAACAATTCAAAAAAACTGAAAAAAGTCAGAACTGAGATATGAACTCACAATTGCAAGAAAAAAGTCTGAATTGTGAGATCAAAATTCGCAATATGTTTTTATTCCGTGGCAGAACTAAGCTTCCATAGGCAAGGACCCTTGAGATCAGGGTGTTTTTCCTGAGGAGAAGCATCTGAGCAGCAGAAAGTCTCCAGGAGAAGTGTGCTCTGTGGTGGGATCTGGACACAGGTGACTGCTGGAGACCCCAGCTGTCCGTTCGCACCCCCATCAGCTCCATATGGTGGAAGAACAGAAGGAGACGGAGGGGGAGGGAAACAGAAACATCCGTCCCAGCTCTTTCTCTTTCTTGCACACACACAATAATGATCTGATAGCTTAACCCTTTTGTGTCCGTGGCTGGAAGCAGCTCTGTGTGGGTTTGTTTTGCTGATGTGTGGCTGGAGGCGCTTTGTCCCGCACTCTTTAAATGATTTCTAAACACTGGCTTTGGCCGCATTGAAGCGCTTTTAATGGAAATTCATATATCACTTTAAACAAAGACAAGCCGGGCTTTTAAATGAACTCTTTGTGCCTCAATGTTTAACGTTTTGGGGGAGTAAAGCTCTTTCAGACGGGTTTGGTTATATTCTCAGAGTCGGCACTATTGCATGTATTCACTACCAAATCAATACAGTTTATGTTTTAGGAGAAATCAGCGATATATGCATATCCATCTTCTTGTCAGAAATGTTATAAAGAACATCTCTCATCATTTCTGACTAAAGGCTGAGTTGCATTTCTTGATGATTCATGATGGGTTCAGAAATGAACCTGTTTTGAGGAAAAAAGTCAGAATTGAGAGAGAAACTCACGATTTTGAGAAAAAATCGTATGAATTCTGAGATATAAACTCAAAATTCTGAGACAAAAAAGAAGAAATGAATTTAAAAATGCCTGAATTTGAGTTCAATTTGAATTGAGGTGGCAATTCAATTTGAATTTGAATGTAAAAGTAGAATTAAAAAGAATGTAAATTCATACAACTTTTTTTAAATAGATAGAGGGATACGATAGATAGAGATAAATCTGAGTTGAAATCAATTAATTATTCAGTTTAGCATCGCTATATAACAATATTTGACCCGGAATGCATTGTATTGACTAATCCAATGAGAGAGCTAAATATTAAATGTTTAGAGTTTATGCTTGGTAAATATACATAATAATTTGAAATAATTTAAAAAACGAAGTGAACAAGAACTTATTTCAGTTGTTTTGCATAATGGTCTGTGTGACTTATGTATTAATTTCAAATATTCCTAAATATGCATAAAAATAAATCAAACAGTAATATGCATTTATGCAAAATATGTGTACTTTATGTATAATCAAATAAACACACTAGATATTAATTCATCTGTGGTGAAGCAATGATTAAATGTTATATCTATGATGCAGCTTAATGTTTCTCAGCATCATGAGATGTGTCAGATGACCAGCTAATATTGACAGTGACGTTCAATAACAGCAGTAATGAATTTTTCCTCTTTATTGGAGGCGGTGTGTAACAGGTGGCAGTCAGAGGAAGCTGTTAGCAGATCAATATTGATCCTGGAGCTGTGCTAACAGACCTGTGTGCTCTCCCGTTCATGCGGGGTGTGTGTGTGTGTGTGTGTGTGTGTGCGGCGACCGTCTCAGGTGGAAGGTAAGGGTGCTCCTGCCTCATAGATCTCGAGCAGTTCAGTGACTGATAACCAAAGACTCCACACCTGCCTTGTGTCCCTGAAACCACGAAAAAGGACCAATTTAAGAGCTGGAAGTATCTTCAGTTTGAATACACTTCATTTATTAATTCACATCCTTCATTAATTCATTTCAATTATGCATAAATATAGATCATAAAATATGCATAACAGGGTTATTAATGTTAACTAAAATTAAAATTATTTTTATTAATTGAAATAAATCAGATTTTAAACTGAAGTAAGTTGCTAAGTTACTAACTAAAATTAATAACAACTAAAATTGTAATAAAAATGACAAAAGCACATAACAAAATTACAAAAAAATTAACTAAAATTAAATGAAAATATAAAAATAAAATCTGTAATAGTATATCAATAATACTAAAATAACATTGATGCATAAACATTACTATGGGTTTTGAGAGCAGGGCAGCCATTATAATGCCAATTTATGCAATTTATAGTATTTACACTCAATACAATTTAATAATATGCATGCACAATTGCTTGAGTGATATGAATTGTTATTTTTCACAATATTTACACCAAAAAAATTAGTTTGGTAATTATATCAACAAGGCTGCTTGATTTAAAAAAAAAAAAAAAAAAAAATTCATAATCTCTATTCTCAAATATTGGCTGACTAATCAGTCTAAACGTGACCCCAGTGTGATTTCAGAGTCATGAACTTTTCATAAAATGTTTTTAATCCACATTACCAAAATGTAGCTTGACTAGTAGAACTGTATCTTGTCTTAGGTCGCTGGTGTTGGTTAAGCTGTAGTTCTCCGCAGGTGCGCTGCTAATCTCTGCTAACAGACGGTGGATACGGGAGGCTTTGTGTACATCCTATGGTGTGGCACAAACCCAAATGGCTGGGCTTCCTGTTTCTCCCGGTCCTTCCCGCGTTCTACTTCCTGCCTCCTAGGAAGGAACCAGGTGTACATGGAAGAGAAAAAAGCTGGCATATGATTTTTTCAGTCAGGCATTAAGAGGGGCAGCCTGAAGGACCCGGAGCGGGGCTCAGGTGCGCTCTCAAACCACAAGATCTGTGTCTACGTGTCCAAGCGCGTGTGTGCAAAAGTGTGTCGCACCTGTGACTGCGCCACATTCGATTAGTGGGCTAAGACGATGGTTTTGTTGGAGTCTCACAGTAAAAACACAAGAATAAGATTCATTGCAATACATGGAATATGCTTAAATTGCAAAATGCAAGATATTGGTCCTTCAGCATTCAATTTGTCCTTCAAACATTGATTTGAAACATATAAGACCAAACTTGCAGGAAGTATACAATAAATAAATAAATGTAATAATAGGAAAATAAATTAAATAAATATTTTGAATTAGATTTTATTTTTAGATTTTGTTTTCACTTTAAATTTGGTTAAAGTTTTAGTAATTTTGTTGTGTTTTTTATCATTTTTATTAGTTTTTGCTGTTTTTAAAAAATGTGTATATATAGTTTTTTAGTGTTAATTTTAATTTGTTTTGGTTTATTTATTTTAGCTATTTTAGTATTTCAAGTTAAACTAAAAACAAAAATGAGAAACGTAGCCTTGGCAACTAGCTGAAATAAAATATGTTTATATATATGTATATATATATATATATATATATATTTCAATTAAAGTATATTTTGTCTTAAGTAACAAAAATGTTTTATGGTTTTAGTTTTAGTTAACTACAATAACCCTCTTACACAACTTAAAAACAAACAGAAACGAATAAAATCAAGTTATATAAACAGCATAATAACTATAACTTGCAAAATGCCATTTCAGTTCACTCAGGTTTTCTGCTATCTGACAAACTCTTCTGTTTATCACGACTGCAATGAAACAGAGAAATAAAGCGCTATAACAATCCCATTAAAAGCCGCCTTACTTTTCATTGTTAAGTGGAGAAACCCATTTAAAATCTATACGCGAGAAACACATTCACTGCATTAGTTTCCCATGAATAAACATTAAACAAAACACGCTTTTCAGCGAGAGAAGCCCCGTCCGTCCATGAAAAGTCGTCTGGTAAGAAGCGTTTCATGACCTTTGACAAGTCGATCTGTGTGGGTCTATTAGCCGCCTTTGTAAAAGCGTTTCCAGCGGTCTGATATACTCCAAATGAGGCCGATGGCTTCTCTCACGGCTCTTGTAGAACAATAGCGCCTCTGATCTACGACTTTTGGGCCTGGTGGTCCATTCACAGGCAGAAAGTATGCGTTTAGCCCTTGACGGCTTTTGTGAAGCCTAGTTAGTGAGCGTGAAATGGCCCGATTCTCCATTCTTAAGCGGGCTCAATGATCACCCTTTCTTTCCCGAGGACAAAACCTGGTTCATTTGCACTTCAGCTGTCGGGACTCCACGGCTCTTAAACAGGGGCAGAAAACATCTGGTGTGCACCAGAAAGGACGATGGGTTTAGTAAGGGTGTGAGGGTTAAGATTAGACGAGCTCGGAAATTTAAGAGGTTTGGGCTCAATTGGATTGTCGAGGCGTCTTTAAACACGAATTGCATATCAATGCATCGATTGCATATCAATGCATGAGACACAATAACTCCATTTGTGTTTGCATCGTTTGCCCTGGTGCTTCTGGGAAAGCTTTGGATGCAGATGCAAGATGAATCTGGTTAAGAAATGATTGCATGGTGATTTTATGTCAGAACGAATGAGATCAGAGATCCACGAATCCGCCGCACTTTATTGGGTTTTAATGGAAATCTCTACATGAACAAACAGAAACGTTCATGATTACGAAGATAATAAGTGATCTGTCAATCTCCAGCTCAGTCTCTCTGGTTTTTCAGACAGTACAGAGAAGAACGTTCCTGCCATGCCCGGTTCCCCAGTGGATGGAAAGACTCATTCCAGACCAACCGTCTCCATCATGCCCCCTCTACCCTCCGTCAACCCCAGCGGACCTCGACCGGCTGCCTTCTCTACCACAGCATGTGAGACCCGCACACAACACCGCATTCAAACACGCATGCTATCTGCACTATGCAGTATGTGGCATTGGCACTAGTGTGCCCCAAAGGGATGCCATACTACCATTTCAGCAGTATGCATACTGTGCACGGGATTTTAATTTTCTGCATGCATGGAATACCTGAATAACCTATTGCATTTGTAAAAATTGCAGTATACAGTGTACTTGACTTGACCTTCCATTTCCAGTGTGATTGATAAACCAAAAGTGATTTCAGACATATTTAATGAGGTCATGTGACAACAATGTAGCATATTAGTTGTTTGAAATTTTCATTGTGGAATCATGCAGTCTGTTCCACGCAATTTTTTTTAAATAGTAGGCAGTATACAGTATATACTGAAAAATATTCAGTAATATCCACTCCAAACATATGTTCTAATTAAAGTTTTTTTTTTGTTTGTTTGTTTTTTTTAGTGCTGATGAATCAAATACGGATGCCATAGAGTATATTGAACTAAAAAAAAAAAATTACAAATTGGTTCAGTTTAGTTAATGCTTACACAAACAGTAAATACCCTATTGCATTTGTCAACATTTGTAGTATGTAGTATGCAATTTGCAGTATCCAGTGTGATTGATAAACCAAGAGTGATTACAGATGAATTTAATGAGGTCATGTGACAACGATGTAGCACTAGTTGCATAATCAGTTATTTCCACTCCTGATGGTGAGGTTTTGATGATTCTTCTTAGATTTTTTTGTAAATGCTGATGAATCAGAGAAAAAAAAATCAATGCAATTTAGTTAACACGTATACAAACAGCAAATTTCTTTATGCATAGAATACCTGGATAACCTATTTGTCAAAATTGCAGTATGTAGTATGCAGTTTACAGTATGCAATATGCTTGACTTGATCTTCCATTTCCAGTTTAACACAAACACATGCCCTAATACTGGCATATAATCTTTCACCAGAGAACTACAGTACTTTAAATGCATAGCAGTGCATTTACATTTCATTGTTTAGCATGCATTTATATGCAAAACAACTTAGAATGAAGAAAAAAAAGTCATTTACCCTACAGGAGCAACTAACTGCAGTACCAAAATACAAAGGAAAATCAGAGTAAAAGTTTAAAATGAAAAGAGTGTTTTTGCTGAAAGAGAGTTTTTATTTATGATTAGTAAAATGGTTTAACTGTGCCTTCGTATAATATAGCCATAAAAACAACACTTCACTAATTTTTCTGAGCTTGCAAGAAAATGTAACTAAAATTAAAATTTAAAAAAACATTTTTGTTAGATTGAAATAAAGCTGAAAATTTTTTTTAAATATAAATATGAGATGGAAAAACTAAATATTAAACTTAAACTAAAAAAACTAATTGAAATAAGTTTAACTGGAAATAAATAAAAACTAAAACCAAACTAAAACTGAAATTGAGCATAAATAGTAATATCAACAACAAAAAAGAAAAGCACACAAAAAACTAAAATTAAAATAAAAACTGGAAACATAAAAGAATTCAAAATATTAATAAAAACTATAATAGTATATAAATTAGTGCTGTCAAATGATTAATCGCGATTAATCGCATCCAAAATAAAAGCGTTGTTTACATAATACATGTCTGTGTACTGTGTATCTTTATTATGTATATATAAATTCACACACATGCACATAAGAAAAATGTTATATTTGTATATTAAATATATTTATATATATAATATAAGCTATATAAATATATACATGTAAATATTTTCAAAATATATACTGTATGAGTGTGTATTTATATATACATAATAAATATACACAGTATGCACACATATATTATGTAAACAAAAGCTTTTATTTTGGATGCGATTAATCACGATTAATCCTTTGACAGCATTAAATAATACTGAAATATTGATCAATTATGTGTTTGCAGATCATTGCTAACCACATTTGCTCTTTCTGCAGTGACCAATGGGATCAATCACTCGCCGCCGATGCTCAACGCCATTCCCTCGCCGCCTCAGCGCTACAGCAACGGCCCTTCATCATCATCTTCCTCCTCTCTGGCCAATCAGCAGCTTCCAGCCACCTGCGGCGTACGGCAGCTGAGCAAACTCAAGCGCTTCCTCACAACACTGCAGCAGTTCGGCAACGACATCTCGCCCGAGATCGGAGAGAGCGTCCGGAACCTGGTGCTGGCGCTGGTGGTGCGTCTCTCACACACACACACACACACACACACACACACACACACACACGTGTTTGTTTTGTGGTTTACGGGGACTCTCCATAGGCGTAATGGTTTTTATACCGTACAAACTGTATGGGCTATTGCCCTACACCAACCCTACACCTAAACCTACCCCTTACAGGAAACTTTCTGCATTTTTAGATTTTCAAAAAAACACCATTTAGTATGTTTTTTAAGCCTTTTGAATTACGGGGACATAGGGAGTGTCCTCATAAACCACCTTCAAATTGTAATACCTCTGTCATACCCATGTCATTAAACAAATTTTGTCCCCGTAAACCACAAAAACCAGTACACACACACACACACACACACACACACACACACACACGCTTGCACGAGCACCGATTGGTCAAACGTGAACCAGAGTTAACTAGCCATGTGTTTCTCCCACAGAACTCCACCGTCACCATTGAAGAGTTTCACTCCAGACTGCAAGAAGCTACAAACTTCCCCCTGAGGCCGTTCGTCATTCCCTTCCTGAAGGTAAATGGCCAATAAAGCAATATTCACTCGCCCTTGTTACTATTGTTAACCAGGGCTATTATAGTTAACTAAAACCAAAACTATTCAAACATTTTTGTTGGATTGAAACTAAATAAACAAAAATAAAATGCAAATAAAATAAAATAGAAAATTGGGATAATATCGTAAATAGGAAAAAAGGAAATATAAAAATAAAAAAAAAATTAAAATAAAATATAAATATGAGATGGAAACACTTAAAGTTAAACTAAAAAAAAACCTAAAACTGAACTAAACATAAATTGAATATAAAAAGAAAAAAGTTATTAAAATATTTTAAAATATAAAACTATTAAAAATATATTTTTAAAAATGAGTCCATTTGAAAGCAGGAATGTTGATTTGGGGATTTTAGTGAATCCCTGAAAAGCTATTTAGGATGAAACTACTGTGAAGCTGCTTGAATTAGACTATTTTAACTTAAACAATTAAAACAATTTTGTTGAATAAAGCTGAACTATAGTTAAATATATATATAAATATGAGATAGAAACACTAAATGTTAAACTTAAACTAAAAATCAGAAATAGATTGGAAAAACTAGTTGTTGCACTAAATTACTAACTGGAAATAAATAAAAGCTAGAACTGAGCTAAAAAGAAATGGAAGCTAAATAGTAATATTTAAAAAGAAAAGAAAAACATCTTATAATATAAGGTACCACTTCATATTAAGTTGTAACATTGTTACACGTTACATGTACTAACTATTATAATAACAATAAATTATGTATAATTACATGCAAGTAACCCTAAACCAAACCCTAATCCTTAACCTAACCATAAGTTAATTAATATTACTCAGTACTTAAATGTATTATTACACTGTAACATTAAAATAAAGTGTAAACTGTTATTAATACTGAAAATATTAAGTATATTGAAAACATCTAAAAAATTTAAAAGACAGCAGCACAATTTGATGATTTTATGATACCATGCATGACAGGGATGTTGAACAGAGAAAGTGGAAGGTGTCTTGTGTTTCCTTTGGTAATTTACGGAGCAGACTAAGACTTCCGAGAATTCCAGGCGGTCGAAAGTGTGAAACACGACTATAAACCGTTGCAGGTTTTTACGGGCTGCGCAGCATATGGAGCTCGGTAGCGGTTAACACAGTCGTGCGAAGATCTGCCTGCGCAGAATAAGAGAGCGTGAATGACAGGCGGCATATGTGAGAGGAGGACCGAGTTAATCATGTACAGAAATGTTTGTTGTACTGCTAATAAAAACTACAGAGATGCTTGTCCTCGTTTAGATGTGTTTGGAAAACATTTTAAAGCTTCTCAGATCATTTTCTTCAGATGTCATGTTTAATATATTCTATGAAAACTGAATTGTTTTGAATATTGTCAATACTAAAGTGTTTAGTAATGAAGCCTGATTCACAAACAAATCGTTTTTTTGAGTGGTTCTTTTATCTTAAAGTTGAAAAAGTTAAAATATAAATAAAAAAGCTAACCAAACTAAAAATCAGAAATTGATTAATAACTGAAATAAGTCTTAGTAGAAGCACTAAAATTACTCACTGGACATGAATAAATACATGAACTGAAATAAAAATAAACCTCAACAGTAATATTTAAAGTAATAATAAAGAAAAAAGCACATTTCAAAATGACTAAACCTTGAACTAAAATGAAAATGAAAACAAAAGGTAGTTCAAAATATTCAGAAAAACTATAAATAATACTAAAATAACACTTATAAGTGGCTAACATCATAATCAGTAAATATGACCAATACAACTAAAATCAACAACTAAAATCCATTTATATAATTTAATTTATAGAGGCATTTATCAACGTTTTATTTAATGAAATCCATCAAATATTATTGATTGTATTAGGATGGGTGATTATAGGGTGACTGGTTGTTTTGGATAAAAACCATTTGGTTGGTGTTTAAGTTATTGTGGATTTGTTATTTTGTAAGGAATATATAAAAAAATAAAATAAAGATACCGATGTAATATATTAAAAGGTATACGAAATGCTGGATATGGTCCCATATTTGAGTGACAACTCAATGAATCATCAGTGTTCAAATGAATTGGGCTTCCCATTAGTAACATTAGCATGCTTTACAGAGAGAGATGTGTAAGTTAGTTTACAGGAGGGAGTATTTTCCCCTTGTGTTTGCCAGATGGTTTGACAGAAAACAGTCTGATATTCTTCATATGTTCACATTAGTAATCAAACTCACATGCTCATCATGTAAGAAACGGAGCGCTGGCTCTGGTTTGTTTCATCTCGCCGACTGTTTCTCTTCTCTGTTTCCATCCTGCTGAGGCTGAAGTGTTTTCATGTGAAAGATTTATTGACTATTTTGACGAGTTGTTGGTGAAAAGAGCTGTAATGGCGAGCAGAACGTGCAGTGATGCTGAACAGACGCCGCGGCTCCTCCAAGTCTGTCGAGGAACCAATCCTTCTGCCCTTTATCTCCACTCTTATCAGGAAAAATGCCTAAAATGTGTTGGTCAGACAATCCCTCCAAAGTGGGTTTGATTACTAACTGGGGTCGACCGATATCGGTTTTTTGATGCCGATATCTTTGAAAGCAGGGTGGCCGATGACCGATATAAAGTCATTAGAATTTTATTTATTTTAATTAATATTTAAGAAATTTGAAAATGGATTAAAAAATAATTGTGTAAAATAAACATACATATCACAAATAAATAAATATTTAATAAAAAATATAATTAAAAAGAAAGTAAACACTGTAACCAACAGGGCACTCAGTATTCTGGGAAGTTTGTGAGCGTTGAGAATCATATTTTTTCAAATAAAGCCAAGGCAACACTCATTTTACATACAGCACACAGTGAAAATGACATGAATATGACAGATAAAGCGCAGCATAATTTAAAATCACGAGTTTAAAGTTTGTCGATAGCGCGTCTCCAGTAAAGCTGAATTCTCCTCCTGTCCGAATTCAAGTCACACGGATGGACCGTCACGCAGAAAACACGAGACAAATGCACACTTCACAAGATCTCACAACTGGATCTGACTAAGTTTGCACGGTTTGTGAAATTAAATGTTCATTAGTCACTCAAAGATTTGTATAAATGATATAAATGCACATTTGCTGAATGCTGAAGGCAAACGAGAAAGTATTATAATGTTTGCCTTTCTATTACTAATAATATAAAAGCAATCGTTAAAATACTTTTTGTATAGGCATTTTAATTCCTTTAATACTCCACTTTTTTGGAAATAGGCTCATTTTACAGCTCCCCTAGAGTTAAACAGTTGAGTTTTACCGTTTTTGAATCCATTCAGCCGATCTCCGGGTCTGGCGGTAGGTCATTGAATCTGATTAGATCATTAGCATCTCGCTCAAATATGACCAAAGAGTTTCGATATTTTTCCTATTTAAAGCTTGACTCTTCTGTAGTTACATCGTGTACCAAGACTGACGGAAAATGAAAAATTGCGATTTCCTAGTCCGATATGGCTAGGAACTATACTCTCATTCCGGCGTAATAATCAAGGCAATTTTTGAGCAAGATGCTAATGGTCTAATCCTATTCAATGATCTATGCTAAGCTACGCTAAAAGTGCTACCGCCAGACCCGGAGATCGGCTGAATGGATTCAAAAACGGTAAAACTCAACTGTTTAACTCTAGGGGAGTTGTAAAATGAGCCTATTTCCAAAAAAGTGGAGTATTAAAGGAATTAAAATGCCTATACAAAAAGTATTTTAACGATTGCTTTTATATTATTAGTAATAGAAAGGCAAACATTATAATACTTTCTCGTTTGCCTTCAGCATTCAGCAAATGTGCATTATTATCATTTAAACAGTGATTAAACTGTTAAAGAGTGTTCCTTTAACACTCTTTAACAGTTTAACAGTTCTACCTGATTATTAGACAGACTTCTATCCGTATTAGACAGAACTGTTGACGACGACAGCGAACAAGAGGGAGAATGTGAGCGCTGTGTGGTCATGCACTGCCGTTCTCAGCGCCATCAAAATAAAAGTCGCCTTGAACGCATCGGCCAAACAGGAAAACTTATCGGCCAATGCCGATATTTGAAAAAAGCCAAATATCGGCCGATATATCGGTTGCCCACTATTACTAACAGTGTGGTGTTCAGATGATGTTTGTTGTGCAGTGAGATGAACACAGTGTTTCTCCTGCAGGCCAATCTGCCCTTACTGCAGAGGGAGCTTTTGCACTGCGCTCGAGCCGCCAAACAGACTCCAGCGCAATATCTGTCCCAACACGAGCACCTCCTGCTCAGCACCACCGTTCCGTCTCCCGCCGACTCCACCGAACTACTGCTGGAGCCCAACGAGAGCAGCAAGCGCCACAGTCCTAACAGGTACGAACGCACACACACACATGCCCGAGAAATAAAAGCTCTTAAAATACCATGGCAGTACTATAGTAAAGTTATGGTAACGGATACCATTGCTTTATATAAATGGTTATTCATATGCCATGTTTTCACCGTATAATTGCAAGGTAACTTGCCACTTACCAAAGAATACCATGATATTACTGTGGCAAAAATTATTTGACTATTTATTAAAAATTAGTGCTGTCAAATGATTAATCGCTTCCAAAATAAAAGTTTTTGTTTACATAATATATGTGTGTACTGTGTATATTTATTATGTATATATAAATACAAACACATGCATGTATATATTGTATATATTTAAGAAAAATATGTTATGTTTATACATTTAAAATATTTATATATAATATCAATTATGTTAATATAAATATATAGATGAAAATGCATGGAAATATTTTCAAAATATACACTGTATGTGTGTGTTTTTATATACATAATAAATATACACAGTATACACACATATATAATGTAAACAAAAACTTTTATTTTGGATGCGATTAATTGTTTGACAGCACTATTAAAAATTAAGACAGAACTACATTGCTGTTGTAAATATTAGATTAAAAAAAAATAAACTAAATAAAAACTTTTGCCTTTGCAACTAACTGAATTAAGTTAAAATGCCCAAGTTAATAACTGGAAATAATTTAAATCTAAAACTAAGCTAAAACTAAAACTGACATTAAAAAAAAATGACACCTAAATAGTAATATTAAAAAAGAACTAATAAAATTGGCAAAAGAGCATAAGAAAATTACTAAAAATTAAACCAAAAACTGAAAAATTAATGCTAATTCAAAATATCAATAAAACTATAATAGTATATAAATAATACTAAAATAACAATAGCAATACTGTAAAATAAAATTAATAACAATGACAATACTGTTAAATTAAATAAAAAATTTAACATTTATGCTACAGCTTTCTACCGTCAAGCTTTGTCCAAAAATATGGTACATTCATGACCAAAAAAAAAAAAGTAATTCCATGGTAAAACATGGTATATTTTGCACATGTCTAAAAAAATTGGTATTATCCATGATAAATTGCCCAAAATTCAGGTTTTACCATGGTACTTTTTTATAAGTGTTATTAGGCATTTTTTACTATTGCATTTTAATTTATATCATGGCATTAAATGGTTGCCATTTTTAAATGTACCATTAATGCAAGGTTCTTCAGAAAATACCATGGTATTGTCATTGTGCAGGTCCAAACATGTTATTAGGGATTTGATTCTTATTTTACATTTTTTTTATTAATTCCAGAAGTAAAGAGAATGGATTTCATGAGCGTCCTCCCGCCTCCCTGGAGCCTCCTGCCAAACGGATCTGCACCATTAGTCCCGCTCCCAGACACAGCCCCGCCCACCCACTTCAGCTCCCCGCCCAGATCCACCCGACTCCGCCCCCTCTGCAGCACTACGCACTGGATGACATCAGCACACCTCACCTGTACAGAGAGCCGCACCGGATCCTGGAGCTGAAGGAGCGGCCGCGGCTCACAGGTAACAACACACGGCAGCACGCCTTTAACATTCATTTCCACACACCAGTGCACTTCTCATGTTTTTGTTGACGTTTTCAGGCAGTAACGGAGGCTACCGCGAGGAACCTGTGGACCACAGACTGACGAACAGAGAGTGGGCTGAAGAATGGAGACATCTGGATCATGTAAGACTGGGTTTATTAAAAATTATCGATATCATGGTACAGTATTAAACGGTGAATATCACATATCAACTATCAAGAATAAATGTTTTATTTAAAATAAAAGTTTTGAAATATTAATAAATACCATAATAGTACACTATTATGGTATTTATTAATATTTTTAAGCTTTTATTTTTAGGTTTTATTTATATATTTTCAGTTCTCATTTTATTTTTACTTTAATATTTTTTTGTAATTTTGTTAAGTACTTTTGTCAATTTTCTGTTTTTTTGTTTTTGTTTTAATATTTCTTTTTAGCTGTAATTTATTTAGATTTCAGTTTTACTAATTTTAGTTGCCAAGGAAACATGTTTTTCCATCTGATATTTATATTTTATTTTAGCTTAATTTTAATCAAAGAAAATTATTTTTAATTATTTTATTAAGTAACAACCCTAACAACACTGAAGCTGTTTTTAGTATTTCTGTATTTTAAAATTGTATGATTTTATAAAAATTAAGCACATTCTCTGATAAAAACTCTCATCTTATTACTACAAAAATCCCATCCTTATTATTTTAATGCAAAACATACATTATTTAAACAGAAGTATTTATTCATCATAATAGTATTTGTTACAATGCCTTTAAATTTGCGCTGATTTAAATAATTTTATTTCAGTTCTGAGAATTTAATTAGAATCATCACTGACAATGAGAATTAGAAACATGAGAGTTTGGGAGGAAAATGTGTTTAATTATCATAATGTCATAAAATAAGACTTCTTTTGTGAGATTCATCCAGTAACACCATGGTAAACATACAGGACCAAAACAAAACAAAGAACACTTATTTAGATCAAATAAAATCTTCTTGTAATTCACATATAATATTATATTAAATAATATTATATTAACTAAATAATATATATAAAGTCATAAGCTAGATTATATGTATATGCAAGTTATTTTTTTTTTAGTGATTAACAGTTTAATTGATTCTCAGGCAAATTTCAGAATAGAATACAGTAACTCTGTACAGAATCAAAATTTTACCCTGTTAACAAACCAGTCCCCAGCTATAGCTTTAAGGTCACAACTTGGCTATCATTAAATTCAATTGCTACAACATCCATCATTATATAATGATGAGAAAATGCAATAAATGAAATGAAATCCAATCTATAACACATCACATTTACAATGTCACAGTCAGTATATTTCTCACACACAGCGGTTACTGTCCCATTTCCAAACAGGTTAAGTACTTGGACCATTTTTTATAGTATAGATTTAACTTGTCCGTCTGCTTATGAGACATTTTTTGAATGCAGCCACTCTAGCTAGTTCTACTACCCATTCCTGATAGGAAGGGGCATCCTCTGATCCCGGGAATTATTTGTCTGTCAATCAGTAAACTGATTTGGACCCAGGATTTTGTGTGTTTGTCTCTTATTTCGCTGTCTGTCCACCCACCTAATATAAACAGTCTAGGACATAGTGAAATATGAAAATCTAAAACCAAGCAAATGTGTTCATGAACTCTTTTCCAGAAATCTCAAATTTTTGTACAAGATCATAGAGCATGAGCTAAATCACAAAAAGTTATTTTGTTGAACTATTGTGAATTTGTGTCTCCTGTTCTAAGGTTTTCTGTCGTGTCTCTGGTTGTAGGTGCTGAACTGCATTGTGGACATGGTGGAGAAGACGCGGCGTTCGGTGAGCGTTCTGCGGCGCTGTCAGGAGTCCGACCGCGAGGAGCTCAATTACTGGCGGCGACGCTCCAACCCACACGACGATGGACGCAAGAACGGATCGGCCGCAGGGAACGTCCCCTTCAGCAAGACACACAGCCCTCTGTCAGCAGAGGGAATCAACAACACAGGTGAGTCGATTAGGAGTTCAGAATCATTTCAAGTTTGATTCACCTTTATGTTCATACAATACAGACTGTTTCAAAGCAGCTTCACAGTATTAAACAGGAAAATAACAGAATCAGTGATGCAAACTTCATCAAATATGAGACAAATTCAGCTGTAAAGCAGCTCTAAAAAAACAATAATGTCATTATTCAGTTCAGTATTGATTCAGTTCAGTTCAAGAACTGTAAATTGCATTAATTATAAAACAAGCTAATAATTCAGTGTTAACTGAAGACTTTTAATTCAAGTTTTAGTTCAACAACAGATCACAAATGAATCAATTCAGCTATAAGCAGCTCTACAGAGGACAATAGTGTCATTATTCAGTTCAGTGTTGATTCAGTTCAGTTCAATAATTGTGTTAAGTCCATTTATTATGAAACAAGTGAAGTTCAACCATAAGCAGGTTTACTAAAGACAGTCGTGTC
Source organism: Tor tambroides (assembly GCA_021397915.2). NCBI lineage: Eukaryota > Metazoa > Chordata > Actinopteri > Cypriniformes > Cyprinidae > Tor > Tor tambroides. The sequence continues at coordinate 59,338 of JAFVLL020015421.1, forward strand.
GTTACTCAGCTCGAGTTAATTTAATGTTGATTCAGTTCAGTTTAACAACAGAAAATGAATAAAAATTCATCAACTATGAACAAATTTGATTCAGCTATGAAGCAGCTCTACAGAAGACAATAATTTAATCATTCAGCTGGATTCAGTTCAAGTTTTGTTGTGGTCTGATAGTTTCAGTGCAGTCAAATTGATAATATTACTGAATATTAAAGGGACAGTTCACCCAGTTGACGGTAGCCATTGACTTCTATGGTAAGGAAAGAAATACTATGGAAGTCAATGGCTACCGTCAACTGTTTGGTCACCGACATTCTTCAAAATATCTTCTTTTGTGCTCAAAGGGAAGAAGGAAACTCGTACAGGTTTGGAACAGCATGAGGATAACAAATGGCAGAATTTTCATTTTTGTGTGAACCGTCCCTTTAAGTGTCTTTTAAAACCCAGCTAGCAGAAGTCGTGTGTGTGTGTGTGTGTGTGTGTGTGTGTGTGTTTGAGAAAGAGCCTGCTGATGGAGCAGGTGTTGTGTATTTGAGTCCAGGCTGAGAGAATATCGTCTCAAACGCTGAGGTCTGGCTGCGTTCCTCACCGCCATCTGTGACCAAACGCTGCCCAAAGCTCTCACGTGCCTCCATATCCGTCCCTCCTGCATGCTTCCGAAGCGTTTCGATGCTAATTCACTCCTAATATATTTGTTTTTGTGTCCCGCAGACTCTCAGAGGGATCTTCCCCTGCGCGCCGGCTCTGGCTATGTGCCTGATGAGATATGGAGGAAAGCCGGTAAGGGCAGCAACCCAGATGCACCCTGGGAAACCTGTTTTCTCCCCTGCCACCTGTTCTTCAGTCTTGTTTCTCATTAATCACACTTTCAGACTCAGAGCTCTTTGCTGGGTCTTGATACTTGTTTTATCGCAAGAAAATACCGTGCATGAACTAAAATATTGATGCATGTGTGGTTTGACTCTGCAGAGGAAGCGGTGAACGAGGTGAAGCGTCAGGCGATGGACGAGGTGCAGAAGGCCGTCGCCGAGGCCGAGCAGAAAGCCTTCGAGATGATCACCGCCGAGAGAGCCAAGATGGAGAAAACTCTCGCCGAGGCCAAGAGGAAAGCCACCGAAGACGCCATACAGGTCATCAACGAGCAGGAAGACTCCAGCGAGGTGAGCTTCACTCTAAACACGCATTCATTCAGTCACCAACCGCAGATGCTGCATGCGCTGATACAGCAATGCATCATGAATATTTAAATTGGGTCATTCTTTTCTGGCTTCCTTTTTATGCAAATGAGGCTCATTATAATGCAAACATTCGCCTGATTAAATCAACATTTGGTTATTTTAAAATCTAAACTGGGTGCTAGAAAAGCACAGAAAGTGAATGCAAATAACAAATATCACTATTAGAAGACACAATATTAAATATAAATATACAAACATTTCACTATTACACACTACCATTCCAAAGTTTGGGTTTTTAATGTTAAACATTTTTGCTCTCCAATGCTGCATTTATTTGATCAAAAATACTGTAAAAACAATAAAATTGTAAAATATTAGAATTTAAAATAGCTGTTTTCTATGTGAATATCTGTTAAACTCTTAATTTATTTCTGTGATCAAAGCTGAATTTTCAGCATCATTACTCCAGTCTTCAGTGTCACATGATCTTCAGACATCACTCTAATATGCTGATTTGCTGCTCAAGAAACATTTCTGATTATTATCAATGTTGAAAACAGTTGTACTGTGATACATTTTATTTTTCAGGATTCACAGATGAATAGAAAGTTCAAAAGAACAGCATTTATTTGAAATAGAAATCTTTCTTAACATTATACATGCCTTTACAGTCACTTTTGATCAATTTAATGCATCCTTAATGAATAAAAGTATTAATTTCTTCCTGAAAAAATCTTGCTGACCCCAGACTTTTGAATGTTAGTGTATATACCGTGGCATTATATACCATGTTAACACTACTTAACATAATTACTGACTTGCACATATCTATATATATATATATATGTATGTATGTGTGTGTATATATATATATATTATTTTGTCACTTTTAATCAGTTTAATGTTTAATTTGTTTATTTGTCCTTGCTTAAGTATTTATAAAAGTATTAGTTTAGTATTATATTTAAAAGTGTAATGTTTCCATATTTATAATGCAGTGTTATTGTAATGGCTGTAAGCTGTAGTTTTTGGGATTTGCTCACGCTCTCTCTCTCTGGTTGTCAGTGCTGCTGGAACTGCGGTCGGAAGGCGAGCGAGACGTGCAGCGGTTGTAATGCGGCGCGTTACTGCGGCTCCTTCTGTCAGCACAAGGACTGGGAGCGACACCATCTCATCTGCAGCCCGGGGCTCCAGACGCAGCCCAAATCCATGCCACGCATTCTGGCCAAAGCTCCGGAGAGCGGCCTGGTCCCGAGTCCAGGCCTGGAGAAGATCTCCAGCAGAGCGTCCACACCAGCCACCCCAGCCTCGTCCTCCTCCACGCCGGACGCCAGCGGACACTGAGAGCCATGGACTCAAAGGAAGAGGAGTTTAACTGCTGGATGTGACAGAAGCAGGACAGTCACACACACTTTTCCAGTTTATGGACAGAAGGACGTGTCTTGGCATCGCTCTGCGTGACTCAGCTTGCTTATTTGGTGCAAATGTGATCTGTTTTACCTGCACAAACTGTTGTCAGTGTTTTGTGAGTGTTTGTGTGTGTGTGTGTGTGTGTGTGTGTGTGTGTGTGTGCGTGTGTGTGTGTCTGTAAATACAATATCAGAGCAATATAAAAGTGATGGATTCACCAAAGCTGTCAGTGCTGTGACATGTTCATGTTTCGTTCCCGTTCCAGACAGTTTATCATTATTATCTGACAATATTATCAATGGAGAATGAGTGTATGTGTATGTGTATGTGTGTGTGTGTGTGTGTGTGTGTGTGTGTGTGTTAAACGTGGAGGACAAACCCTGGTCTGAAGGGACCAGTTCTGATCAGGGTCCAGATGTACAATCAACAGCTTCCAGTACAGATTGAGTGATTTATAAGATCCACCGAACCAGGTCTTGAACCGGCCAGGGGTGCGTTTCCCAAAAGCAACTATGGTCGCAAGTTAGGTCATTACCAATAGAGTTCAATGGGACTTACCACCATAGTTAGCTTACGATGCTTTTGGGAAA